>JAAGKR010000156.1:17385-49757 GCA_011419295.1 Clarias macrocephalus
CCCCCCCCCCCCCCCCCCTCCGTAATTCTGACTTTTTTCTCCTCAGAATTCAGGCTTTTATTTCTTCAGAATTCTGAATTTTCATCAATTCTGACTTTAACCTCAGAATTCAGACTTCATTTCCTCAGAAGTTTTTTGTTAATTCTGACTTTAATCTCAGAATTCTGACTTTAATCTCAGAATTATTATTTTTTCTTTAAAATTCTGACTTTGATTGCTGAATTTTACATTTTTTTTCTCAGAACTTTTTTCTGACTTAAAACTCTAAAGGTTATCTGATGTATGTTGAAAATATAATAATCATTGTCATGTTTTACAATGGATAATTGGAAACAAAGCTCAGAATTCTGAGATTAAAGTCAGAATTCTGATTTTAAAAGTCGGAGTTTTTAGAATAAATTCAGAATTCTTAAGAAAAGACAAAATTCTGAGATTAATGTCAGAATTCTTAGATTAAATTCAGAATTCTGAGGGAAAAAAAGTCACAACTCAAATAAAAGTTTTATGTTTTATGGTGGCCCTTTTCCTCTGTCATACCTATGAGATGGGAAAAAAAGAAAAAGAATCTCCTCTATTCATGTGAATTCAACAGAGAACTTTAATACATTTTAGATAAATAGCTGAAGACACATTTTTCTAAAGAAGAAATTAATAGGTTCACAATTCAATTCATCAAACAAACATTTGTGTCACCTGGGATTTCTTTTAAAAAAAAGAAGATTTCTTTTAGTAAATTGTGGTATCGAAAAAAAATCTTTAAAAATTCGAAACATCTTACAGCCCAGCTGGAACAAATGTTTGATTCAGTTCTATCCTGTACGTCCTTTTAACATACTTGTTTGTTTCTTCAGCAAAGCTGCACAGATCTGTTACTTCATGCTACAATAAAATGGCTTCACTCAAAACAATATTATAATTTAAACTAAAGTCAGATTAAATCAGCGAAAAACACTTTTAGAATGCCAACCATGAAAAGCCATTGTCCTGCAGAATTACAGAACTGACTAGAAATGGAAATCCGAGTATGAGTCAAAAGTCAAATCGTGGATGACATTTGATCTTTTTAATTTTTATTCCACCTGACCCACATAAAACAAACATGCAGCTTTCCTGAGCTCTGGCTAGAATTATAATTCACTTACAATAACGTCAACGACTCTAAGAAAAGCCAGATAAGAAACAAACTTGATTTATGGAGTTAAAAATGATGAAAAAAAGTTCAGTAGGTGTTGAATGTAGCAGTATGGGTTAGGACTGGCATACTGCAGATGGTGATCACGCTCATTTAGAAAAGTCAAAAAAAGTATACACAAAAAAAAAAAAAAAAGGAGGATATATAAAGAAAATATAGCTTTAGCACATTGATAACTAGAAAACTAATATTGTGGGATTTTGAAAAATCTGCATGTTATATATACCAATTTTTTTTTAAATTTGTGTTGAAATCTTTGATAACAAATTAGCATCTATGCATACACAAATAGGTAACAATAAATAAAACAATGTTTTTTGTTTATTTATACATTTTTAGTTTCAGTTTAGTTATAATTTGGGGGGATGTCTGTGAAACAGTCAGCAGTGTGTTGTGATTGAACACATTAATATAATTCTTTTACTTTCATTAGAGCAAAGCTGCTGTTATAAAAATCAACAGATAAACAGAAAATTTTGGTTGTCAAAATGTTGCTTATTCCCAAATTAACTTGGGTATTAGGTTATGGTTTTGAAAGTAAATTTTTTTTTTTGTGTGGTGGGGGGCAACGTTGTCCTGATGTTTTCCAGATGTGGTCCTGATGTTGAACATCATTGCTTTATAACTTTATAACAATGGCCATCCAACATTAGGGGTCCTATGTACGGTATTTCCTCTGGAAAATGCTATCTCTCATACCCCTTTAAAGACTTCTTTCATCATTTTAACGGCTTATATAACAATCATAGTAATGTTTACACATTGTTCATTTTATTATTTAATATTTATTATTATTTAAGAGGTTTCAACAGACCCATGTTCCATTTTTAAGGCAGTACTGACAAATTAGACAGATAATATACACAGTAACAAAACGAATTGGATTTTGTGGTAAGTGCTTAGTGCTAAAGCATATCAAGAGAACACAGCTACATTTCAAGTGTTGGCATCTGCAGGCGAAACACATTAGTTGTCCAAATTGCTCCAGTAAAAAAAAAAAAAAAAAAAAAAAAAAAAAAAAAAAAAGCAATATACTGTAGAAGCAATATAGAAATTGGCAATATGTCGGCTATCCAAATGAAGGGTATTGCCATGCGCTCAGCACAGATGCACACTTGCTTATGTAGAAGTGATGTGTGGTGGTTTGTTTGAATAAAAATGAAATCAATAATGATATAAATATATATCCTTGAATTATCCTGTTGAAATTCAGCACCAAAGAAAGGAGCCCTGTTGTTAATTGGATGAGAATGATTTTCTCAAGTTGTTATTCTAGGATAACTGCAATACGATTAATCTCGTGGATAGATTAATCTGCAAACAACAACAAAAAACAAAACAAAAAATTAAATATGACGAATATGAACTTTTGGGTGGACAAATGTAGGAGCTCCTCGTCACCCGAAGAAGAGGCACCACTGGGTTAGAGGGCGTATGCTAGGAGAAATGCAGGTTAATCCACCTGGCTGAGAGGAATGGGAACAGCAGGGATGGAGTCAGCACCCGTTGCATGGCTGCTCCAAAGAGGCTCCACTCACTGCAGCTCTATGTCAGAGTCATCCACCAATCATGACCAACTCCAAGGGTTGGTCTGTGATGCGGACACTGATTGGTCTCTAATCGGCAGTGGGTGGAGCCTTCTTTAGACTGGCAGGTTCTCCATGCACTGAGGCGGAGGCCAAATGCTCATCTCTGCAAGGAGGGGAGTAAAACTGGAAGAAGGGAGGAAAAGAAACCCTTATGCTGTGGGGATTCAGAAAGGGCTTCATCGAGCGGCTGCCTTTACTTTGTCAGAGTGTGATTTCTCGCTCTCGCTCTCTCTCTCTCTTTGTCTCTCCCACCCTTCCCTCTTTCTCTCAATCATCTGAGGGAACGGGGTCCTCAAAGGACACCCTAGTGGACTCTCGGAAGTCGGGATGCTGCAGATCCATTAGAAATTTGGTTGGGGTGAGCGTATGGGTGGAACCTGCGGAGGAACAAAGGTGGCTTCACGCTCGGGTTATCATGAAACAAAGCATCCCCATTTCCTCTTTTGCCACCTTTCAGTCATCTTGAAAAAAAAAGAGGGGTTAAGAAACTCTCTCAATGCATCCATTTCTCATCATATATTTATGAAGCCCAGCATTTATGCACTTAGATAGAATGGCCTTAATGTTTACATGCGTTAAGGCCATTCTGTCTAAACAACATGGATAAAAACGGTGTATATGCCAGTCATATTTGACCTCTATAAGCCTTGATAGCTAAATAAAAGGATATTTACTACACACTGAGCATAAAAACCTATGAAAAAGGTAAATACAACGATATCAATAATCTTCATACAAGTTTGAACATTAAAAAGTTGTAATAGAAGTTGATTTCTATTGGTTAACAGTTATTTGCAAAGCAATTTCATTCATTTTTAGTAACTGCCTGGGCAGGGTCAAAGAGGTTTAACTTTAAAGGTCGAACCCCGACCCTGGAGGTGCAAGGCAGCGGAAAGAGGCATTGTGTTACATCTTAACATGGAAGTAGAAAAGCGGGGAGTTTGAGTCTGTCCCTGCTGTCCTGGTAGCTCTTACAATATGACACTTTAGATTACACTCAGAAAATACACCGCTGATGAGGTAAATGGATCTTTCTGGCTTCAAATGATTTAAACCTACTGTTCATCCTAGTTTAAATGGTTAAACTGCTTATTGTCTCTGTGGTTTTGTCTTACAAGACTTCAGCTGAAGCAAACCAGACACCATGGGCATGGCAAAACTAGACAAAGCAGATTATTAATCTAGTTATATTACTGCTGTTAAACATACAATCAGCAGAACGTGCAGAAGGTGTTTTTTTTACATTCTATAGAAAGTATTTCAATCAAATAACAGCAGGAAGACTTGATTTTCTCGCCCTTGATCACATTTCTAAGATCAAAACTGTCTCCGAATCATACAGTTATGTGGCAGAAAAAAATAGGACCGTCTACAAAACATCAAATACATTAGCAATGTTAATGCGTAAAGGCTAATGTACGTAAACGCTATCGCTGCAAGGACCTATAGTAGTATCAACTGAAGCTGACACACTCACCAATGATGGCCTCCCATTTGCCGTTGGCCTGTGTGACCTCATAGGCGCAGCGCATCTCGCTGAAAGACACTCCACCGATGATGAAAACGATGACGCGTGGTCCAGTGCGGTACTCTCCAGGGGTCTTATTCTTGTGCCAGTGGCCGTACCGAGCACTAACAGAAAAAAAAAAACACAGAGCAAGAAATCTCAAGAACAGCGTCTTTTTGGGATGATGATGATGAGCACAGGAGTATTGCAAACATTTTAATTAAACGATATCTAATTCCAAGCTGAATTGACTAGGCTTTGTTATGGCACATAATTATCTAAACATTTCTTCCTCAATGTGTGATATTTGTCTTTTTAATATATTATATTGATGATTTCAAAATAAAGAGGCCGCCATATGTGTTATTAGGCAGAAGGAAGTTTTTTTTTGTTGCCTTTTTTGGTCAAATTCAGGTGTGATATTTGTTTAATACAGTAGAAGCTTGGATTACGAGCATAATTCGTTCCGGAAGCGGGCTCGTATTCCAAAACACACGTAAACAAAATCAAATCTTCCCATAAGAAATAATGAAAACTCAAATAATTCGTCCCACAGCCCAAAAAAATGAATACAGAATAATAATTAATACAATATATAAAGTAAAAATAAAACAAATTAACCTGCACTTTACCTTTAAAAAAAGTTCAGATAAAACCCAACAGATAAGTGTGCGCCGTGTATTTGTGTGTGTGTGTGTGTGCGCGCGTGTGGAATTAGCCCCTTCCCTCACGTCGTCTTACACAGCAAAACTCCTCCTCCCTACCCCCACCTCGCTTTTTAAGTTTCACAACAAACACACACACAACGGAAACACTGTTTTAATGGGAAAAAACGAAATCTCTCTAATGACACTCGCGTGAGCGCAGACTAACGAAATCACTGCTGTAAAAAAAAAATAATAATAAAAAAATTAACCAGCACCTTACCTTTGAAAAGAATCACGAGTTTATGTGTAGAGCAGAGTGTGTGTGTGTCTGTGTAAAGCCGGGCAGGAGGGGGTGTAATGGCGAGTGTGTGTGTGTGTGTGTGTGTGTGTGTGTGTGTGTGTGTGTGTGTGTGTGTGTGTGTGTGTGTGTGTGTGTGTGTGTGTGTGTGTGTGTGTGTGTGTGTGTGTGTGTGTGTGTGTGTGTGTGTCAAAAAACTTGGCACTTGTAAACCAAGACATGCATGTTTTTCAAGTCAAAATGTATTAAAAATCTTTGCTCACCTTGAGAAACACTCGTAAACCGAGTTACTCGCAGTCCGAGGTTCCACTGTATGTACATTTATATATACATATACACTCCTGTTATACTGAACCTCTAGCCTCCTAACACTCAGTATGACTTCAGATCAATCCCTGCTCTCCATTATCACCCAAATGAGGAAGGATTCCATGTTGAGATCGGTTCCTCTCAAGGTTTCCTCATATTGCCATCTCACAGAAGTTTTCTCTCTGCCGTTAACCTTGGATTGTTCATCAGGGACAGTGATCATTATCATTTATACATATTTTCTCACACTTTTCCAGCTCATTTCCATATTTTCTTTTTTATTCTGAAAAGCTGCTTTGCGACTGAATTGAATTGAATGTATTTTCTGTTTTTGTTTCTCAGTCATTTTTCACGTCTTAAAATTCTTGTAAATGCAGAATGATTGAATAAAAAAATCTTGAGTGTACATTAAATGCAAAAAAGGAACATTTATGTCTTCACTGACATCATGTGTCCTCTCACAGGCCTACACACCAATCACACTATTGATCTCTATTCTCCCTTCCCCTCGCCACACACAAATGGCTATTGATCCTTCATGCTTCAGCGAATTGCGCGCGTGGATGTGTGTGTGTATGTGTGTGTGTGTATGCGCACACGTTACCTGACTGCTGAGGTGCTGAATGAGGAGGAAGAGCGAGTGGAGATGTAAGGGTAGTGCTTGGTGTCCAGCTTGTCATCAATGGCATCCTGTGAAATCCATGAGGATGAGCGTGCACAGACGTATACAGGAAATAACAGTTAAACTAAACGGTTTCTAAAATTTAACAAAGAATATGTTTATGAAAAAATCTCACTTTAAGTGCCATTAGGTGTTGACAACATTGCATGGTAAAAGAATGGTTTATTGTACATCTGAGGTCCGTTCAAGTCAAACCGGAACTTTTAATTGTGCAGTTAGGTGATGACAACATTGTATGTGGAAGAATAATTTATTGTAAACATGAGGTCCGTTCAAGTCAAACCGGGACTTTGATTGCGCAATTAGGTGTTGACAACATTGCATGGTGGAAGAATGGTTTATTGTAAATATGAGGTGCGTTCAAGTCAAACCGGGACTTTTCATTGCGCAGAATACCTGAATTTAAGAGCGTAAAACCTCCCTTTATTTCTCTATATAATCTCCTGCCACACTAATGCCCTTACCCCAGCATTTCAATAGTGCTTGAATACCATCAAGAGAGAACGTTTTCTCAGTACACCATGATCATGATCTTCATGTCTAAAACGCTGGCCTCCCAGGAATTCCTGTAAGGAATGAATTCACAGGATTGACTGCATTGGGCTCAGAGTCACCTCGGCTGGGATCGTCATTCACGGACGTACTTTAGTCTGCTTTAAAATGGTTGCATCATTCAATTTTTGTACTGCAGCTACAGTAAGAGCCTTATCACTGTACTGTGCTGGAAAATTCATCACAAGTCCCAGTTTGACTTGAACACCCTTCGTCTTATTAACAATTATTTGAATTATTTTTAAGTGGTGAAAACCCAGGCCAAAAAGTGGGTGGTGTTTTACCTCAATGATATCCTTGACCAATGGGGTCCAGCGGGACAGCTGGTAGGTCTGCTCACTCACACGCTCCTTGCGCTCCATCTTCTTCCCCCGGCGCAGAGTGGACTGGACGATGCACAAACGAAAAAAAAAATGTCAGCAGCGAAGGGAAACACGGTAGGTCTAAGGATCGAAAGCAGAATGAAAGAAAGAGAAGAGTGTCTCACGTCTGTGATGATGGGGACACCCAGGTGTGCCATGTTGGTGATGATCTCACTGTCCTCAGGAGGGATCTGTGCATGCTGGATCAGCTTGTTCAGGTTCTCCTCTGTGATTCCTAGTGACCACAGACACACACACAATTAAAAGCACTGCTGAATCAACTGAACACAACAGTGTATGTGTGTGTGTCTCCCTCACCATTCTTGAGGAAAATATAGAGCAGGATGATGCGGATCTTGTCGTAGGTGCTGACGTTTGCGTCGAGCAGGATGGGCACAATGGCCCTCATGGGGTCCTTGATCTTCTCCCCTTCTGCATCTGTTCCCATAGCCAAGTCCTGCATCACAACAAGAGTGCAAATGCTTGTTAGCACCGTGTAAGAGGTAATGCATAGCATGCATGCATGCTTAAATATGATTACAAAATGTCAAAAAGATTTTGATTTTAGGGGAAATTTCAGAAATGCTACTGAAGCAGTTTGCAGCGAATCTTAAATGAGGAGCACGAAAAATACATATCATAATCCTATGTAAGAAATATAACACAACAGTGAGTGCTGTTACAGTAAATTACTTAATTACGGATTAGTCTGAAATACAAAACACACTGTACAGTACGTCATTGCCTCACTTATTTACTTTTTTATTTCACTTGTCCCTTTAATCCTCTACTTGTCGAAAGCTTTATCACATCCATAGTTAAACTATATTTTCACTGTTGTTTAATAATGCAAATTTTAATCAATTTATAAAGAACGTTCAAGTCAAACCAGGACTTTTTGATAAAACTTCTTGTGAATGATGATGTAATACTGCTATGGCAGTTGAAAAAGGGCCTAGAACCTTTTAGAACTTAGAACCTAAGTGCATTAGTGTAACCGGGGATTATATAGAGAATACGGGGAGTTTTTACTTTCATAACTGTGTTATTCTGCGCATTCAAAAGTCCTGGTTTGACTTGAACGCTCCTTGAGTAAGAGACATTTTGGATAAGTTCCACTTGTTTTTGCTCATCTTCCAGTATGCAGATACAAGCCATACAAGGCTGATGTAAAGAAGTAGGATTGATGCTGTTAAGCTGTTTTGAAAAATGCTGTTTACCAGACCAATACAGATGTCATTTTCATCATTTTATAATAGTTATGTTAAATGAAAAAGAGAAAAGTTACTACTGATAGGAACAAAATTTCTTAGAATCCATGCCACCGTGTGTGAGCTCTCTTGTCCCTCTCTCATTAAGCGTCTATACCGCTTTATCCTGTATACAGGGTCACGAGGGCCTGGAGCCTATCCCAGGTGGCAAGGGGTGGGGTGCCTCACACACACTCACACACTCATTCACACGCTACAAGCAATTCGGGAAGGGAAAATCTGAAGTGTGAAAGGAAACCGGAGTACCCAGTCGAACCCCACCAAGCATGAGGAGATCATGCACACAACAGACGAACCGGGGTGGGAATCGGACCCGGGACCTGGAGGTGCAAGGCGACAGTGCTAACACTAATGCGTGTGCGTACCTGCTCCACACGGCACAGCTTATCCACAGTGCCCTGATAGTGCTTCATGCAGTCTTCTGCCAGCTGCAGGTGTGTAGAGTACTGCAGAAACACGGACGTTTAAGCGTTAATTCAACTAAAACTTGAAGGTTTCAACATCAGCATGCTTCCAGTCGCCCTTGATGTCCTCGCTCACCTTGCTGAGCTCTTTCTGATACTGCGGCATCTTCTTCAGCATCTGAGACAAATCCCTCAGCGTGGTCTGAAATACAGAATAAACCCTTAACGACCCCCCACACACACACACACACACACACACAACACCCTGCTTTGTAGTATAAAACCAAAAGCCTAATTATGCTCTTGCAAATAACAACCTTGCTTTAACGTCAGCGTATGAGTGTGTGTGAGTGTGTGTGAGTGTGTGTGAGTGTGTGTGTGTGTATGTGTGTGTGTGTGTGTGTGTGTGGGCATTTGGTGTGCACTGTCAGTATTATTACACTGCTGTGTCCTTGGAGAATGTTGTGTTGAAATGAGTCAGCTCAGCTCAACAAAAACACCGCTACAGGACATTCATGTACACAGAGTTCAGTAAAGTCCTGGTTTCCTGCACCTTGTCTCCGGTGTTCATGCGTTTGCTGGCTGAGAAATCCTTCAGAGATTTTGTCACCTCCCTGTAAAGGAACACATCTGAACTGAATACCTTCCACTGTGAATGTCAGAGGAAGAAGAAACAATGAAGGGAGAAGAAAAGGCGAATGCAAGAGATGACAGCTACTTACTGAGACACCTCGGCAATGTGTTTGTGCCGCAGAGACACCCACAGGTCATCGTCCTCGTGCAGGAGCACCTCTTTCTCCCGGGAGTCTCCCATTCCACTGGTTTCATACCTGCAATACAGCGCCCACATTAAAGCTTCAGCATCTCTCTAGTGGGTTCAGGTAGAACCAGGGGGAATAGTGGGAAGAGTTCACCCGCCTCTATGGCATTTTAACTGGATAAAATTATGATTAAAACTAAAAAGTGAGGCTGTCTTATTTTCAATTGAAAACCATTGCAGATCTCTTTGATGATTAAAATTTTTTAATTTTTTAATTTTTTTGATTTTCTCCCTAATTTAGTTGTGTCCAATTCCTCCCCGTCACTAGGGGGCGCTCCACATTAAGGCTACTACTACCACTCAGCCGGGAGGACCGAAGACTATCACGTGTTTCCTCCAAACCATGTGACGCCAACCGACCGCATCTTTTCGAACTGCTCGCTATCCGCTCCTTCAGCTCGCGTGAGCCCCTGATTGGCTGTAGAGCCGTAATTAATGTGCAAGCACTGAGTACCTCTCATCCCTCCCCTTTGAGAGAGCTCGGCCAATCAGCTCTCTCTAGGCCTCTGGCTGCGGGAGGTTACAGCATCACCCGGGAATCGAACTTGCGATCGCCGGATGATAGGGCGAGCACTTTACCACTGCACCGCTCGGTGGCCCCATGATTTAATTTCATGGCAACATGTGACACATCCATAAAGAGCCAATCGCATTGCTTCTTTCTGTCAAATGATCACAGATGAAAAACTGGCCTGGGCAAAAGTTAACGCATTGGGCTACTGATGGAAAGGTCACAGGTTTAAACCCCACCACCACGTTGCCACAGTTGGGCCCTTGAGCAAGGCCCTCAACCCCATAACTTTTTTTTTTTTTTTTACCTCGCTCTAGATAAGAGCATCAATGGAACTGATGTGAGTAAATTAAATGGACTTTTGAAGAATATTGATGCCAAGAAAAATTATGTTTCTAGTGTAGTCTGTTACTGCCATTGCAGTTTTCCCAGGAGTCATGCATTCCTGTGGTCCACTGCCGAGGTGAAACTGAGACTGGTAGAGGTGGAGGCTGATGATGCACTGTAAAATCAGGTTCTGGTATTCTTTGTAATTAAGATTTTCTCCCTAATTTTGTCATAACCAATTCCTTGTCTTCCCCAGAGAGCACGGCGAATTTCTTCTCTGTGCTCCCGACAACGGATGGCTACAGTATAGCCGAATTCATGATCTCCGGGTGATAGGGAGCACGTTTCCATTATGCCACTAGGGAGCTAACCAACATATTTTTGATCCTACATTACATATTCACGACAGAAACACATCTGCAGGCTGATTTATTCATTTTAACCAAACTGCAAAAAGTGGATTTATAGTGTTTTGCAAAAAAACACCAAATTGATACTAATATACAAAAAAAAAAAAAAGTGACATAACATTTTGGCATTTATGACTCAAAGAAACACTATACAAAATATCCTCTACCACTTTCTAACACTTAGTTGTTTTTAGAACTAAATTTCTCAAAATTGCCAAAAGCTATTTCATTTTGCAGTCGAACCCTTTGGATATTGTCACCCTAAACATGCAATTCCTGAATAATGGTAATTTTACTAAAGATTTTTATCACCATATTCTTCACCTTCATCTGACTCCCAAAGAACAGAGGTCAGCCAGGTTTCGTGACCATTTATAAAGCGAAGCCTTACTTGTAGACATCGTTCTCAATCGGCAGCAGATCGTAGCCCATGGCCTGGAAGGTGAGCTCATGAAGGACAGGAGACACAGGATCAAAAGCCCGATCCAGAATAATGAGCTGTGAGCGAGCCTTGTCAGGACCCTGTGTACAGACATAGAATTAGTTACAAGAGCTGACTGCTACAGTACAACAAGCATCAATATCCACAACGAGTGAAGACACTCACCTCTCCCATCGTGGGGTCATCTGCCTTATAGGCATCCAGTTTGTCCTGCACCAGCTGAGCAAGAGTGGCATTGTCTTTGTACTCACTGCATTGATGCACATAGAAACCGGCATTCAAACAGTGAAGAAACACCACGCCTTGATCACCAGACTGTTAAGCACTCATCAGTTAGTGAGTATTACAGGGACCTTTATTAAAGTAGAGCTGGCAAAATCTATTTTACTGTAGTGATACTGAGAAAAAATATGCAATTATAGTACTGCATTTATCATGAATCCTTCTGAGCATAAAAAAGTGCATGGTTGTATCTTCTTGAAAGGTTTAATGTATTATCCACTCAAAGCAGGAATAAGGTATCAGTGGTATTAGTGCCTCACCCACGGTATCGGACAGCGGGGTACTCTTTGAGCGTGGCACACAGAGTGGCCAGCTGCTCAGCTAGTCTTTCCATCACCGGGTTCTTCATCTGAGTCTTATGAGGGCTGTAGAAACTCTGGAAGGCATCAGGGTTATCCAGAGAGTACACCTGGATACACAGACATAAATATTCATCAGTACTTGCTTTACAAGCATGAAAGCGATTGAATGAACTGCCATGACTCTGATTCCTATCTCTCTGCCTCTCCCTGTCTGCGCCGTGATAACAGTGAGAAGACCATTCTGCAGTGTCTCACTGGGACTCCAGCCTTTCCTTCCTGCCTTTGTGTTTTCTAAACCTCTCATATATTTTTTTTAATCTCCCCTGCAGTCCTGCTATCTCCCTCTCCCTGGAACAGTGCGCTGTGTTTTTCCACCATCCCTCCCCCCGACTGTGTTTTCTCACATGACCGTCCTTCTGTTCAGCCGATCTCCTTGATGCCCCTCTTTCCTGCTCTTAACCTTCTCTCACTGGTGTTCATGCAGTCCAGTGTCCAACGGTATATGTCTGGAGAGGCCGGCTTGTCAGGAGTTACGGTGAATAATCATTGCAGAGCTTCTCAGACTCCACTGAATTAATCATCGCAGACTGAATCAGAAGCAAAGCATTATGGGTCAAACCGGGCCTTTATAATTCTGAAACTGAGTCACTGTTTGCACTAATTGTCTATATTACTCTATATTACTGCCATATTTCTCCTCCTGAAATCCTGAAAGTTTGGTCAGAATAAACCATTTCTGACTTACTGTTACTAGTATTACCATTAACGTTTTTACTCCTACTATTACTATGACTACTATTAATACTAATACCATAATTATGACTATTACAAACAGATGTATTTATATCTTTTATGTTTTTGGTTCCCATGAAAACTGATACTTATACCAAAATATAAGACATATTTAGCATATCATGGAACATTCAATTTAAATATTTTTATGTCAGTTGCTTCTACTAATACAGTACGACAATGGGTGTTCGAGTCAAACTGGGACTCGATGAAATTCCTCTTGAATAAAGATGATTGACATGGTTGAACATATGGTAATAAGACTCTAAAAGAAGGCTGTGTATCTGTGAATGACGATCCCAGCTTGGGCATTGTTATGAACATTGCAGAAGAACTTGCAGAAGAACTGTGGGAACTGTTCATATGGCAGTTGAACATCACAGGAACTCTGCTGCGAGTTAGTGCCACATCCCCCCGTACAGTCCTGACCTCGCTCCAAGTGATTGCCACATTTGAACATGTTCGGGCCATTGAAGGAGTTCCTGGGAGGCTAGCATTTCGCAGATAAAGCAGGCAGTCTGATCATGGCTCAAGCACTAGTGGAACACTGGGATAAGTGCACTGGTGTATGAGGGGATTATATAGAAAGTTTATAACGGTGTTCTGTTATTGTGTATATGTCAAAAGTCAAAAGTCCTGGTTTGACTTGAACGCCTCTTATAATACTACTGTTTCTGTTATTACCTCTAATATTAATACTACTTCTGCTGCCTCTATTTCTAATACAACTACTAATGTTTTTTGTTGTTTTCTTTTACTATTAGTATTAATATATTTCTATTTCTAAGACTACTTCTGTTTTTGTTACTAGTAATAGTACTATTATTTGTATTACTACTTTTACTACTACTACTCCTTCTTCTCTTTGCATCTGCTCCCATTGGGGGTCGTCAGTACAGCACAGTACATTGCTGCTACTACTACCGTTTCTTTTCTGTTACTATTACTACTGATTCTATTAATGCTATTAGTAGTAAAAGTAGTAGTAGTATTGTTTTTTTTATTATTTTGTATTGTTTTTTATTATTCCTCCTCCTTCTACTACTACTGCGACTACTACTATTACTATTAGTGTAATTATTGCTAATTATGCAAAAGTAGGTGTCAGGCCAACCCAACTTGTCTTTACTTCTCCTGGATTCAATTTCCTTACGTCATTAGGCCCCTTTTAAGCATGACTTACCTGTGACTCATATGGCAGGAAGGCAATGTTGATCTCATTCAAGGACTTGACACACTTTGAGGCACGACTCTTCACCAGCTCATTGAATAACGGATCGGGGCAAGCTGCAGGCCAATCACAAGATTTTGGATATAGTGTTCAATTTTTATCTCAGTGCAACATGCGCTCAAGTGTTTTTGACTTGAAACAACACTATATATATATATATATAACATAATTCTAAATATAGTTAGAATTTTCTTGTTTAACTGCGTCCTTCATAAACCATGCATATAAATCGTCTGTAGGTGGGACTCTCACACGCCTGATTATTAAGCAACTTTTTAAGTATTAAAGCTCTGATACTCACAATCGGTAAAGAACACGTGAGCCGCTCTGTATTTTGACGAATGCGGGTCCTTGAAATCCCCGATGAGCGTCTGCACGGACTGGAAAACGACAAGAAAGCAAGCGTTCAGGGTGCATGTGGAAAACGTGCATTAGCATGCGCTGTTAATGCGCGCGCCTGCATGTTGCCATAGCAGCCGCAGTAGCCCCTGGTAATGCGGAGCAGGAGACTGTTTGCGTAGGCTGAGTCAATACTGTGTTTAGTGATGTGGCTCTTCATACAGCGTGTGACATATGGTCAGTGCGAGTCGTGTGAACAGACTTCCTCCCTACTGAGCCGCTATAGATAGACATGGAATACATAAATAAATAAATAAATAAATAAATGGAACCATAACAGCCTGAGCTGAAGTGTTTTTGAGTCTGGCTGTTATTGTGTAGCTGTGGATTTGAATCTGAGTGTGTGTGTGTGTGTGTGTGTGTGTGTGTGTGTGTGTGTGTGTGTGTGTGTGTGTGTGTGTGTGTGCATGCTATGTCAGTGCCTCCATCTGCATGCGGTCCTGCTTTGCTGATGTAAGTGCTTTTATAAGCTCATACCTTCTCAGTAGGGGTGATGAGGTAAATGGCCTCCAGGGTGGGCAGAGGCTCTCTCCGCTTGTTTATGTCCTCCACAACTAAAGAAAGCAAGAATTCCAGAGCAACCGATTGAGAGAAAGTGAAGGAAATGCTGTATGATGTAACGCACTTGCTCTAATTCTTCTACCTAGTCCATTTCCAATAGCATCAGTAGAGTAAAGGAATCTACTAATTTGCAAACAAATAACCAAAGTTCAACATATTGACAACTTATTGAACGTATTTGACTTGATTTATTTCTTATTAAAATCAACGCAGGCTTGTAATGCTTTAAAAGCTACACAATGTCATCTAAAAGCAGTGTGTATATAGATATAAAGCAGAACACTGTCATTCTTGTGTCTCACACAAAACATGAGAAAAAATTTTTTACTACAGGTTTTTTTTTTTTTTTTTAATTGGCCAGGCTTTAGACAAGCCATTTAGATTTCACTCCCTAGTGTGATGCCATATAAGAGACCCCCCCCCCCAACCACACCTTGTGTTTAAGATTTCTTGAACATAAATTGTTAAAGAATTTGTAAAATATGGGACTTAAAATAAAAAAAAAAGTCTAAGGGAAGCTCTTGGGGAATATTATGAAAAAATTACACAAGACATTTTGTAGATACTGTAGGGTCTTTTGTCAAATAGTATTTCTAAAAATAAGCTTTTTAGAAATCATTTATCTTATGACAGATTTGTGAGAATGATACATTTTTGCTTTATTATTATCTTTATTTTATTATATAATCATATCCGCCTTGAAGCGTAACCTTAGACACCACAATTAATTTTTTCGATGTTGCTCTAGTTTGAGAGAACCTTCACAGGGCTAATCACACAAACCACAGACTTAAAACTCACTCATGAAATTAGTGAGAATATACTGTATACTGAATATTGGAAATGTTTTTTTCTGGTCTTCAGACATAAGAGAGAAGGTTTTATAGTATTATATAAGAAGGATGTACTTGTGATGCCCTCTGTCATAATATCAGTCATCTTGCAGCAGGAGGAGAGCATCCTCATGCTCAGCTGGTCCACCACCAGAGCCTAAAGAACAAGACATGCAGGTGGGTAAGCCATGGAAATGCGACATGGAGTTAATGAAACCTGATCAGAAAATAATCATATGTTCGCATTAGCAGGCAAAAGGTTACTAGTTTAACTCTGTGGTGGTGTTTGTCCAATATTTCTTTTGTCGAACTTTTTTTTTTTTTTTTTTTTCGAACATAATGAGTTCGCTGCACTCGAATGGCCTCCTGAGTCACCAGATCTCAATCCAATAGCGCAACATTGGGATGTGATGGAATGGGAGATTCTCATCATTAGTGTTCAGCCGACAAACCCACAGCAACTGCGTTATGCTATCAAAATCTCTACAGGATACCTCCAGCACCTTGTTGAATCGATGGCATGAAGAATTAAGGCACCTTTGATGGCAAAAACGGGGTCCAACACAGTACTAGCTGTATTAAGTGTATGTAAGACAATAAAAGAGGACAGTAAAACAGCCTATAAAAAATGTTGGACAACAAACATTATAGGATTTTCAGAGGAATCATTCAAGATAATGGATTTGTTTCTCTTCTGCATCATACTTGATTTGGTAAAAGAACGGTGGTCTATCGCACCACTGATCGCTAATATGAACCAAGCAATCTAATTTTGCAACACTACCTGACGAGTTTAATTGCATAGTTTATGGTGAACCGTTTCATACTCATAGACGACGTTAATGTATGAAAATATAGTTGCAAAGCAACATTGACTGGGCCCAAGCACCTGCGCCATCGCCGCATGGGCAACATTCATTTAAAGGGGAGACGCGTCATAATGTGGCCGAACAGTAGCTCATACTCTGAGCGCGTCGCGGGTCTTCCACACTCACTGTAACAGTAGGCAGTTCATTTAAATGCCGCTTGTCGTGCTGTCATGTTGCTGCTCGACATCAGGACTTGCGCATGTGAAAAACACTATAGTAGCCTATACTGTAGCACTACCGGTTGCTAATATGAACTAAGCCAACTAATTTCGCACACACCACTTGACAAGAACTAAATTGCATCATTTATGCAAGCGAACCTTGTGGCAACCATAGAGAAACGTAATGTCAAAAAATACATTAAGAGTGAAATAACTATTAAAACCTAACAACATGACGCATGCGGAAAATGCGTACTGTGCCATCTTTAAACCCGAAGTACATTTGAGTAAATGAAGCCGTTTAACTTCAGCTCCTAGCAAACACACTTCAGACAGTAAAATTACTTACAGCTCAATTTAGGACTTACCTTCCATTCTCCCTTCTTCTTCACCTTCTTGATCACATCATTCATGATCTCTGTAAAGAAAAGAAAAGAAAAAAAAAAACACCGTGGGTCATTATTTGGCTATTACAGAAAGATATTTATAATTAAAATTAAACACAAGATGCACAATGATTTTGGAAATCGTTCATTTATTACTTCCATGAAATGATGTCTGAAATGTTGTTTTATTAATATGGTAAACAAATAACAAATTTGGACAGACTTCATTTGAAACGTTTGCTGCATTAAGACGCCAACATATTTACAGTTTAGTATCAACCAGCTGATTAGTTTGATGGGTATAAATGCTGGCGTTCGCAAGATAAAAGAGGGTCATGATCATATCCTAACACACACCCACACCACACACAGGTTATATTACATGTCAGTACAATGTCTTTTCTGTAAGCTAGTGCAGACTTCCCGTTTAAACATATCTACATGTACACACACCTGCCTGGCTGCTTTATATTCCAACACTGTTAATATTATCCCGTTTATCCAGTTACGCGCGAGCGCGGCCTGTTCCCTCTCTTATTTTGGCTCTACTTTTATCTGCTTCAGAGGATTATAATATAATTTTATATATACAAACACATCCTGTCATACACAATGACCTTGAAGCATATAAGCGGTGTTCAAGTCAAACCAGGACTTCAAAATTTCTTATTTTTCAATTTCTTAAAACCAGCTGAAATTCACAAAAGACTTCAAGCACGGTACGGTAATGAGCCTCCTCAGGTGCAAACGTTTTTAAAAGGGCTGGATGTCTGTGGATGACGACTGCCGTCATTCCTGTGATCCTTCACAAACTGGAACGACTGATCATTGAAAATCGGCGAATAAGTTGTCGCCAGTTACTGTCATATCTCACGTACAGTCCTGATCTTACTCCAAGCCATTTCCACATGTTTAGGCCATTAAAGGAGCCTTTCACATGAAGCATGGCTCCGGTGAATCTTTCTACCTTGGTATCCAAGCACTAGTGAAATCTGGGATAAGCGCCTTAGCGTATCAGGGGATTATATAGAGAAATAAAGGGAGTTTTAAACTCTAATAACTGTGCTCTGCTGTTCTGCAAGCAAAAGTCCCGGTTTGACTCGAACGACCATCAATTTTTTTTGTCCCTGTCATATATAGGGTTTATTTCTCTCTCTCTCTCTCTCTCTTTTTTAACCATGTGTGTTGAGGAGCTGTATTCTTCAAATTAAGCAAGATGCCGTGTTTTCAAGTGGTGTATCAAACCCATAGAGGACAAAGCAAACCCTGGAGAAAACCTAAACAGACAGGGGAGAATATATACGAAAGTCTCCAAAGGCAGTACCTGGAACTCAGGATCAAAACAGGGAGGCTGTAGCGGCGAAGAAGCGATATCACCCCTACACTGATTCTACATCACGACCACACCAGGGACCTAAATTGTACAGTATATATGGGATAACAGTAAATCTAAATGAACATTTGGAGCATCCCTGAGTTAAACCTATTGAGAATCATTTGTTGGTTTGTTCCTAATTAATTTCCAGTACAGGCTTGTAATCTTTTTACATGCTGCTTAACTTAATCTGAAAATAAACCATATTTACTGTGTGGAAAACACATGATGCTCCATAACATTCCATGGTATTTAAACCCAGCATTAAGAACTGCAAACCGAAAGCCGTAGTAGGCTTGTGTTGCTAAAAATGGCGACTCATTCACACACATTGCTTCAGGCAACACGCTCGATGTACGGTACGTGTCAGCCAACGCTGCAGCCTAGAAGAGGAAAAGCTCCGATCTGAAAGCTCAAGGACATTAAAAGGCTGCGTTATGGGGAGGAATGCGCCATATCTTCGTTATCAGCCTGACTGGAATAATGTGCGCTTTACAAGGTCATGTGAAGGATACAGAGAATCAATGATACTGTAATCTGGATTAAATGACGATGATTTATTTGTGCTTTAGCTGATTCGGCGGCTCGTCTTTGTCTGATCTTTGTGATTTGCTCGTATAAATAACCCTATGAGTCAGGGATTTAACCGAGTCATGCGTGGATGCTGAAACCACAATTAGCCTGATTACTACGCCGTCCATCCGGCCGCGGCGCTACACTGAGTGATCTCAGGCTGTGTTTGCCGTCAGGAACTGGAGTTAAGCCGTACATCTGGCTGCACACGTATTATACTGTAGCTGTTGATGTATCAGCCAGGTTTAAAGGCTAAACGCTCAGCATTTATTTCATTTGTTTATGTGAAAGGAGGCTATTTTGCTGCCAATGAAAGAACGAGCTAGTGATCAATCTACACATCCTATTATTACAGACGTCACGCCCCTGTCGAAGTGAAAGGCCTCCCTGTATAAACATGCCAAAAAAGGATTATGTATTGTGTGTTAGAAAGACGTCTTCTCGGATTACTGTGTACTACAAAAAAAAAAAAAAAAAAAAAAGAAGCAAGCATCATGCTGTGCTGTTTGTCGCATCCATTCGTCATCCTGTCTGTATTTCAGCGTCAGCCTCAGACATCAGCTTCAGGTTACATTACATTGCAATGTTTAACCATTAAAGACAGGACGAGAGTAAACTAAACCGTTCCAAATGGTTGGGTTTTGTTTCATAGTGTTATCACTTCCGGTGCGCGCTGTCGACTCTGATCAGGCGCATACATACAGTAAACGCATTCGGTTCGTCTTTCAATTCGATTTCGTTTTATTTGTAGAGTGTGTTACATTGTCACGCACCAGAGCTTTAGATATCTAAAAAAAAAAAATACAAATACAAATATATAGCATGCCAGGGGTGACAGCTTCAAGGACAAAAACTGCCTAAGAGGAAACATTCTGAGAAATTAGATTAAAAAGGATGGGATCCTCACGTGGGTGAAACTGGTTATTATAAATATAAATAATTTCTCTTTCATAGCTGTGCACTATAAGACCACACAGTTCTGATTCTCCTGGACATGATTAGGAATGTTCTAACTACTTGCTCATTATAGCATTAGAGTTATTTTTTTATTTCGGTATAATATAATAATATAATATAATATTTATTTCGTATAATAAATAAGATCTAAGCAATGTTTTTAACATGGGCGGCTGGTATAAATAGGATAGCAGGGCTATAAAAAAAATTCTCCTTTTTAATTCTCCTTAGAAATGATGCAGAATAGATTTTTATCACAAGATCTGGAAGCTGCATGTTTAAATGCCTGATTTATCTCTAACCAATAATAAACAAGGCGGGATTTCTTAACCTCACATATGCTTGCTAACAAGTCATTTTAGTATATTAATAATCTTTATCATTATCTATAAATCACTTGTTTATACATAAATCTGATTTAGACTAATAAAACTGAGAAACCTAACAATCTATAGTTTTTAACTAAAACGATCTAAAAACACGACAATTTAAGTCCCGCCTTCGTGCTCTAGGTTTCTAACCAATCATAGACAAGAAAGAATTCTTTTAGCCAATCATAGCAAAGAAGGTTGGATTTTTTTTTAAAGCTCACATAGAGGCTTGCTAACAGTTTTGCAGTCATTTTTTAAACTACTTTACAAAGAAAAGAAAAAAAGGACATTCTTTTAACCATGTGACAAATTTTCCCCTCTTTTTGTACCATAAGTAAAACATAACAAATGATATGAAAAAGCAACAATAAACTCTAGACTGACCAGTGAACATTGTGTTCATTTAAAATAATAATAATAATAATAAATTCCATCCATGGAGTGGATCTGCTACATGTCTTCTTTTTTTTCAAGGTTCATCTACTGAAATCCTGACTACCGGGTAATCATTTGTAACAAGAAATGGCCCTGAATTACCATAGGGTCTTTCTTTCTGCCTACTTTTCTCATAATGACATTATATAAACCTGTCCATTCTTTCACGGCGGAAACGTCCTCATCTTAAGTAGAGGACCTCCTCTACTAATCCAATAGTTTAATCAAATTGTGATCTGTCACATCAAATCAGGTATCACATCATTGAGGCATTTGAGTAACATATATATTTTTTAATTCCTGTTTCGGGAAGCTCCATTTGATCATATCCGGTTGCTGAGACACGGTTAGTCAGAATTTTTTTATGAGGAGTTTGTCAGGGGAACTACAGTGTATATTCCTATAATTTTTTTTGAACATTTTAATGGGGATTCTGTGATGGAATACAAAGGAGGAAACCCTTAGGCTCATTTTGACACCAGGATTTCCCTGCCACCCCTAAAAATAACTCCGCCAGCAGAGCAGGCTTACACGCTTGTTTTTCAATCACAATGGAGGTAACCAGCTCTGATACATGAGGTGTTCATTAAAGTGCTTTAAACAATTTTAAGATTAAAACATTTACAATTCTGTTGAACGATCAGGAAGATAACGTACAGTATTGTTCAACCCGATTTTTGCCAAAGATTTTTTTATATATTTCACTTAATGCACTCTGCTGGCCATAGCACAAAATTGACCTGTTTAACCTAATACTTGAATGGATATTACGGGTCAAAATTAAACCAAGAGAACGACTGATACAGTATGTCTGGATACATATCCATTTTCTTAATATGACATGTTACATATTTCTATTTATTTATGTAAAACTAACAATAGAAGATCAAATGGAATCAGACACTGGACCATGACTTTGGCTTTGCGGTCAGTGACTATCAGACACAATCGCTGCACTAAAGAAGGAAAGCATCTCTGCATGATACAACAACATCAGTTCTAATACATCAATAGCTTTTACCCTGTGGCTATTTCCGCACTGAACGGCTGATCATGGAATGTTAATCACCACACTATGTGGTCAATGCACTGTCCACTTGCACCTCCGAGGTCCAGGTTCGATTCCCACCTCGGGGTCTGTTTGCATGTTCTCCCCGTGCTTATTAGGTTTCCTCCGGGTACTCCGTTTTCTCCCGCTGTCTAGTGTTCCTAAATTGCCTGCAGTGTGTGAATGAACGTGAGTGTATGTGTGTGTGCCCTGTCCAGGGTGTACCTTGCCTCGTGCCCTAAGTCTCCTGGGATAGGCTCCAGCGACCCTGAATACAGGATAAAGCGGTATAGACGATGAGGCTCATTCCACTTTTATTTCTGTTATAATAATATTTAAAAAACAACATTAAATAACATTAAATAAGTTTTAAGTAAAGTAAAGCTTTAATTATTTAAAGTGCCTATAATCGAACGATTTTGTGCAGCAATTCTTTTAAGTGTTTCAGCTCATGTTTGGAAGGAAGCTAACAGCTGAATCACTCCGCAGATGAGGACTCATGATGGGTTACAGCCAATTAACATAATGTGCTTTTTATATCATTTGGCATTCATATCATTGAGAGAATGATGCACGAAGAACACGAAGAAGAACAGCAACATGTAATTTTTAAAAAATGTTCTAGAAACATTTCTGCAGGTTTCATTTTATGATTTAATATCCAGTCCATGACTCATTCCACTGACTCATTTTGGTTTTTACCTCTTGTACTTTTTTTTAAATACCTAATGATACAAGCAAAGGTGCTTTCACGATCTTTTTTCACAAATAACACTGAATAACATTTGTACTGCTGTGAAAAAAAACAAGGCTCAAGCTCCTGAGTGTCACTTCCTGTTCTTCAGTTCAGGTCTCAGCTTTACAACTGATAAGGAAATACTTGGCAACATGTCTAAACTTAATTCTAAAGTGCCGTGCAAATAAAACAAATCCGACTGCTGTCGCTTTCTTTTTCATGAGTAATAAATCTCTATTAGCAAAGTGCCCACATTTCAACATTTTACCTCCTTGTAGGCAGTTCCTATGGAATTACATGTAGAGCTGTAGCTATCGAATATTTTAATAATCGAGTATTCTACTAAAAATGTAATCGATTAATCGGATAAAATGCACTTTTGCTTAATTAAACAGCAATGTAAAATATATAAGAGAAACAAAGATTAATTGGTTTTCTTTTTAGAAAAATCTCCTTTTATTTTTTAAATGCATACAGCATTTTATCAAAAAATAAACATTGTCATTATTCACAATACAAGGAATAGTTCATACCCCTCTCTCACCTATGCGGTTTGACTCGCAGTGAGTCGCGGTGTTGGGCACCGTGAGCTGCCGCGACTGCCCGCCGACGTTCAGCAAAGTTCTGCAAGGTCCGCCAATTTTTTTTTTTTTTACATGTTTAAACATGTTTCAAGGCGGCTTAAACATATTTAATTTTTCGCGCAGAAAGATGGAAACGTAATCGCAGCGCCAAAACTCGCGAAGAACTGTACTTCCGGCCACCGCGCGATACCGCGTAGGTGAGATAGGGGTATTAAAGTTGACTGAAATTAATTAAGTGCATTACAGCACCATACATTCTTATTTTAAAGCCTTTTCTCGGATGCAAAAAAAAAAGGTTTTTCAAATGACTTTAAGGATAAAAAAAAAACTAAGGCACACATTAAAATAAATAATTACACAAAAGCACTAATTTGTGCAACTAAAAGTTTCCAAATCTACATCTCAGGCATAACATAAGCCTTTACTGATAATTTCTGCCGTTTTCTCTTGCGGCTTTCTTCTTCTCTTGTCCTCGCTGATATTTTTATCGCTCCCCTCCATTTTGCAGCCCGCAACAGAACACAGCTAACTGTTTGTGTCTCCTTCCGCTTTGTGGGTGACCTGTGGGTGACCTAAGCGCTTCTTCTTCGTTGGTGTTTACTGTCGGCTTGCACCCGGAAGCGCGCTGTGTCAAAAGCGTGCCGTCAACAAATAATTGCCCAAAAACAAAACGCAAGCTTTGAAAATTAATTAAACGAAGCTTCGAGGCAGAAGATTTTGCCTCGATCATTTTTTTGTAATCGAATTACTCGATTTGCTCGAGGAATCGTTCCAGCCCTAATTACATGTTTTTTTTTAATGCTTGGTGTGAAAGCAGCCATAGCCCTAAAAAAAATAAAATAAAATAAAAAAACTCAAAGCAATTTAGCAATTTTTTTAGTAGGGCTTAGGTTTGCACAGTATAAAGAGACATGCTTTTTTCCGCACAAAATAGCCAATATAATGAACTGAATTTTAGTACATTTTAACCAACTATACAAACATGACTAATCAAAAAAAAAAAAACATTACATTGGCAAAGAAATACCGCATATACTGTACACATGGTTGCTTTTAATTGTTTCTGTGATGAAAAATTATAATATTTATATAAAAAATAATATGAGGGGGGGGGGGGCATGTCGCCCCAATTGTGTATGAGCAAGCAGTTTAAAAGGACTAGGTTGGCTGGCACATTGGAAACATAGTCGTGTCTTCAGAGTCTTCAGTCCTCCATGACTGGTAGTGGTAGCCTTGATGTGGGCGTGCCCTAATGACGGGTGGGAATTGGATATGATTAATTAGGGAGAAAATTGTGAAAAATCCAATGAAAAATATAGTTGCAAGCAACGATGAGCAGACCAAAGCACCCTGTGCCAACACCCCCCACCCCCACCCCCCAGGGGTGCACATGCATTTAAATGGGACATACCAACACCAGGACATAATGACATCATTTTAGAAAAGGGGGATTTCAAAAAGCCACTGATGTTGGAAAAAAAATATCACACTATGATGTCACTCAATATAATGTCACATGGAAAGTTATTCAACTTTTCAGCATACAGTAAGTTTAAGGCTTCGTCATGGCTGACCTGTTTAAGATATCAAAAATCCCTCCGCAATTCTGCATTCTTAACGTATTAAGATCACATAGGAACAGTTTGGTGGTGATCGTACAAATCTGCTAGAAGGAGTACATCAAAATCCATTGGGTGCATTTTGCAAAAAAACCAAAATAACTGACTTCCTGTTAAGTAGAGCCCATGACATGCAATGTGAAAGTTGTTCAGCTTAATGAGCTTCATGTGAATATGTGGGGGGGGGAAGCCTTTAAAAAATAAGAGGGCCCTTCACACACAATGACATTCGTTCTTTCAGAGCAATGATGATGAAGTGATGGTTATGAAGCCATTGTGCTGATGTCATAGTGCTTGGACCCTAAAAAAAAAACGTTAGGCTTCCATTTTTTTTTTTATTATTGTCATTGACCTGCGCTACTGTATCTGTGCCGCTTGGGTTTTAAGGGTTAAATGCCCGTTGAACTCTTCTCTTTATATAAACTAAGGAAATAACTGGGAGGTTACGCTGGAGTCAAACACTGGAGAGAGAGAGAAAGAGAGAGAGAAAGAGAGAGAGAGAGAGAGAGAGAGAATGGGACTCAGCAGGGGTCAGAACACTCAGGATGGACTGAATGAACAGCTGTAGAATCTGTTCTTCCTCTCCCAAACAGCAGTACAATGCACCGCTTCACAGTCTAAACAGGCGTGGGTGTGCTGAGGAGAGACCTGCGCAAACACAAAGTGAACAGGAAGTAGCTCACGCCTGGGATTGAGTGGCTCTCAGAGTGAAGCCCTGCGTCATCATGTAACTCTGTCTCCACGTTTTAATCAATATGTGCACTTGTTCCACTGACTATACCCAGTAACCAGAGTTTACCTAGCATGAAGCAAAAAGTGCAGATGCTATCACAACGACCAGCTGCCTTACTCCTCTCACCGCCACCCACTCCTTTTCTCTCTTTTACAAACACACGTGCACAAAACAATTCTCCCAGCAACCCCTATTGGCTATTGTATGCTCACAGAGATATATAGCGCTCCCACTATCTATCCTGTGTTAACCTGTGTCTTTACTGTATGTGTTATAAACCTGCACGTTGTACAGAAATACAGCACTCGGATTAGTGTTCCTGCACGAGGAATCGGCTGTGCCGGATCCGCATCGGGTACCGATTTGCTTCTGGGTAAATTAGGTGCACTAGGAGTGGCATGATACTGATCGCTGGCCCTCATATTCCACTCTCACAGACAGGACGGGAGACTTAACCCCCTACTCACTGGCGCTCCCTCGGGGCTCTCGACTCTAATTTCACGACCCACTTTCACTCTGTCTCGGAGGATTTCAAGTCTGTCTTCTTAAAAAGACATCAAGATATTTTATTGTTCTATAAAGCGGATACACTCGCTTCATGGTGATTTGTGACTGGTGTAGTAAATCCGATTATTAGAGATAATAAAAAAAAAACCTGCAGAACCTTGACTAATCATGAAATAAGAAACGCCAAACTGTACGTTAGTCAAAAAAAATCAAGTGAGGACGTCAAAAGGAAAGGGAAGGGAAGGACAAACAATGAACATGACTTGTTTTTTTAAAGGTTACAGGATAAGGATACTGTATGTGCAGCAGCTAATAAATATGCAAATTAATTAGACTGGACAGACCAATAAAAATTTGAAAGAATTAGGAATTTCCTGCAGCTTTATTGTCATTGTAAAAAAAAAAAAAAAAAAAACTGGAATAGTCAAATTTAATACAGTGGTTTCATAGTGCGAAATGGAAAGTAATGTAAACACAGATAATCTGTTTCAGCCGCCCAAAAACATTACCAATATTACCAACTCTATAATTATATTTTTCCATATCAAAACAATCAAAACATTTAGAAGTAAAATATGAAATAAATTGACATTAATCCGCACTGAACCATAATTTATGATTTCTTTTGGCACCAGCTGCTTTAAAAACAAAACTGAAACTAACTCCCTTGTCTTCTTGCTACCATCCTTGATAACATTACTGAGACCGATGGTGCCATGTCTTAACTAAATCTTGCACAAAATGCAAAAAAATAAAACCTCACAACAACAACAAAAAAAAACCTAACTCGCTTTACTTGGCTTTCCACTTACGCTGACCAGTTTTGAACAGCTCCCGTATGTACGCGCAACTTAGCCAGCATTTGGTTTTTCATCTTAGGATGAAAATTCATAAACAGCAGTGTCACTATATCAACATGAACCACATAGAAAACATGTACATAAAATTTTTGCACGTTTGTTCTTGACGTTTACTTCATTACTACTGAGCCCCTAAAGAGACATGGGTAGAAAAAATCAACCTTGGAGAAAAAAAAAAAACAATTCCACCTTTTAAAAAAAAATGTGAGGCAAAAAATAATAATTTGGCTAACAGAATATGGGTGAAATTTAAGCTAAGAAAAAAAAATTTTTTTGCGAGATCTCGCAAAAGTTCACGCAATACCGATCCAGTCCAGTGAGTGTCAGTAATGCGCCTAAAAGCTGGCTGCAACCGCTAAAAAATAAAGGAAGAAGAAGCATTAAAGGGGGGGAGGGGAATAATACTCAGATTAGAGATACATGTGCGTTGTTTAACAGACATGGAGAGAATTCCTGAGTAGAATCATAAAATAATGTATAAAGACATTCGGTTTGTACTCGGAGCGCGTCCTTTCTGTATTTTTTCTTCTCCAATTGTTTTTCCCCTCGCGTCTCATGTCACGTTTTTTTTTCTTCTTCTTCACCAGATTCTCCCCTTTAACAAATTTTTTCCCGCTCATCCATGTCCCTTTAGGGGCTCCGTGCATTCCTATTTGCTCTCACTGATGAATCATTATTTAAGAAAGCAGTAAAGTTTTCCTGTTTCCCATATTGCGTTACCAAGGTAACAAAAATCATAAATTCCAGAGCTAAACTATAACCTAGATGTTGGTTCTTCCCCCAAAACAGAAGGCTTGATAAATCTACACCATAGTCTTGATCTCTGTAGTAAATCCTCAACTTCACATGAGAAAAGACAATGAGATCATTAAGAAACCCGAGTTCCCGCAGGCTGATTGAAGGAGCGACTATAATAGCATCCAGGCTCATAGCAAATACAACCCGCTATAAATTCCCTTCTACTGTGGTACGTTTTTCTTTCCAGCTATGACAGTTCGATTACTGAGGAGACAACTACAACACTGTTACAGACATACCACTGATAAACTAGTCCAATCTATGAGGTGCGTTCGAGTCAAACTGGGACTTTTGTTTGTGCAGAATAACAGAACAAAAATATACCGTTATTTCTCTATATAGTCCCCTGCTACACTAATGCACTTATCCCAGTGTTTCATTAGTGCTTGGATACCGTCAAGGTACAAAGCTTTCTAAGTACGTCGGGGCCATGATCGATTTGGCTGCTTCCAGCCATTTCCACGTTTAACGTGGAAATGGCTTGGAGCGATGACAGGACTGAAATTGGTGATAACTTTGTTTTACTGTGATTAATGTCATCTGTAAATGTCAACTGGTTTCACGCCTTCATTCATGAGCAATGTCATCACAAGTCCCGGTTTGACTTGAACACCCCTTGTAAATTCTTAGCATTTGTAAGTGATATAATATTATCATTAACTAGCAGAACCTGCATTGCAAAACTGATATATTCATTATGTATTTTGCTCTTTAGTCTAGGCATTCCAAGGGAATTGGTGGCTCAGTTGTAGGGTTCTCGTATGACATGTGGAAGGCCCGGACTTAATTCCCACCCCAATGCCCAAACCCCAGCCACTAGATCCTGTGTTGGTCCCACACCTGAATAAAATGGAATGGTTGTGTCGGGAAGAGCATCTGGCATAAAACCTGTACCAAGGATTAGATGGTTCGTTGTGGCCAATCATCAATGGGGAATGGCGAAAGACTAGCAACAAGACTAGTTATTCCACCCTTCAAAATTACTTTTATCATTATATCATATAAAACATACCACAACTTTTAGTCCCATTTTTCAAAATCAGTTTATTTTCTGGTTCCTAATGAACGAAAACGCCGTTTTCAGTTTAATACTCAACTGAACCATTTGATTCAATTTCAGTTCCAACAGCTGCCTGTACTGTATATTAATAGATCCCATATCACTGCATAGCAGGAGGACAGTGAATCTTCCACACGACCCGCTGTGTTGTATATGAATGTCTTGGTAATTGTTTTACAATGTGAGCCACTTTAAAAGTATTATACTTTCTGCTGTAAGATAACTGTCCTGTTATGCCTGTTGTGTAACGCTGCCCTTGGAAAGCAGGGAGAGGGATGCGAGATGCTTAAATTAGCCCTATCGAGTCAAGGACAGAACACAAACACCCAGTGAGCTAGGCTTCTGTAGCATGCTGAGTCATCACGCACATCATTTTTACCCGAGAAGCAGGAGTTATGTGAGAACACCGTAAGGCTGACCAAATAAAAAATAAAAAAAAAGACAAGATGAGATGAGAACTTTTGAATGAGTTCGTATACAAGTGCTTGGTATGTCTGTTTACCCCACTGCAAGATCGTACAACTCATAGAATCTACTGATCGCGGCAAAATCACAAGGGTATCGCAATACATGGGACGTATTGATGTTTATGCTTGTAGTGTAAATGATGTCTGTGCAATTTCACATTTGAGAATTTGAAATCACAGACAAATGCAACTCTGCACACGGCAAAGTACTCAGCATCCTGGTCTGCCCAAACACAATCCATGAAAAAAGTATCATAGAAATAAACTCTGCCCTGGTCCCAGCAGAAACCGTTTCTAGGTTGCTCACAAGGTTACTATGATAAAAGGTACAACTTTTAGAGCTAAACTTTAGCGAGACATGATTTAAAACGATATAACAGCCCAGCAACACTACGCTTCGAAGTGTAGTATGTGCTGAGATGCTTTTCTGCTCACCACTGTGGCTGTAAAAAAGCGATATACTGTGGCCTTATTGTCAGCTTGAAGCCGTCTAGCCATGCTCCTCTGAACCCCCCCCTCTCTGCAAAATCACATTTTCATAGTGATTCTGATTAAAAAACTGCTTCTCACCGCTTTCATCCTTGAGTTTAATCCACTATGCTGCTGCCTCATCATCGGTGGTAGGTTTATTGCCCGCCATGTGGTTGGCCTGGGTTCGATTCCCGCCCAAACCCCATGATGAGGTGCCGGTGTCAAGTCGTGTGTACAATTAGATGGTCCGCTGTGGCGACCCTTCGACAGGAGCAGCCAAAAGACCAACAACAACAACAGCGCCGCTGCCACATTATTGGATGAATATAAAAATAAGCAGGTGTACATGTGTTGTACATTATTTCTTTTCTTTTTTTAAATTTTTTATAAAAGTGACCAATGAATGTAATATATTGCACTATTGCTCTGATTACTCGACAAGTACAACTGACCTCGCTGAATAAGGCATTTTCAGAAATTACAGTCATTTACAGAATTTTGACAATCTATTAAATGCACACAGCTAGAATGGCAAATAAGGTCACATTCTAGTCCAGGATGTTTCTGTGCTTTATGTTATGTATCTGTGCTGATTTTCCTGTATGATTCTTGGTGTATTATCAGTTTTTTACCAAAAAAAAAAAAAAAACAGTTGTTGTTGGTCTTTCAGCTCCTCCCTCATCGTCGAGGGGTCGCCAGTCATCCAATCCGCACAAACCACTTGGCACGGGACCTTCCTGACGCAAGCCTCCCATTTTATCTAGGCTTCGGACCAACACTGCATCCACTGGTAGGATTTGGTCATTGGGTGGGAATTGAACCTGGGCCTTCCGTATGCCAGGTGAGAAACCTGTGGTACATCAGACATAGTCACCATAGGACTATAAAGAGTACAATGATAGATACTATGGCATATCAGTGGGTACCATGATAGTACTGTGGTATCTACTACTTTGGTGAATATCATGATAGGCCAGTGACACGTTAGTGGGTACTAACTAATAGTATTTTTCGGAATACCATGGGTACCACAGTGGCTACCAAGGTCCAGCAGGTAGCTAATATGATATGTTTGTACATACTGTAACATATTAGATCTATTAGTGTATACAACTGGTATGGTATAGTGCACGCAGCACCATATTAAATACCTGCTGAATTTTGGTAGCCAATGTTGTATAGTACCTAAGAAGTACCAGAGGATTCACAAAAAGTATTGTAATATTAACCTTTGGAGGTCATCATGAGAGGACAAACGGCACTGCAGGGGTTGCTGTATAAATACAAGTATTACCATTATAGCACATAACCATGTGTAACACATTATATACACAATCCTGGTTCTTAGAACCATGCACCATGTCCCAAAGTATGTATCCGGGTAGAACCTTGTACCATGGGATAAAGCTGATTTCATTGAAAGGCAATTTGCTTGTGCGGAATGAATTCTGGGTAACGTATTGCTCAGAGAGCCAACATTAGAATTTGTTATCGATGCTGAAGCTAAACGTCACCTACAATCAGTGACATTTAGTACAACTCCAACCCAGCAGTACTCACTTTAAGACTGGAACTAAAATCATTCTAAACTTATCATGTACCAAAAGCTTCACCTTTCATAGGTCAATTTGAAGGTTGTTTCATGAAGCTGACGCAGTCTAAGAACAGCTGCTGCAATTTAATAATGAACAGATGGAGCAAGCAACAAAAATATCTCCATGTCATCCCCCATCAAATGTACACCGATCAGCCACAACATGGGCTCATCTATACCTGTGGGGACCGAAGGCCAGTCCGTTTAGTCGGATCCCACAGAACACCCGGTGCATCATAGCTACGGGTATTAGCAGGTAAAGAGCTCAAGGATGTAGATCCGACACTGCAAATTCACCAGACCTCAATCCAACTCAGGATCCACTGGAAGTTCGTTCCATGGAGGCCCCAAACACGAAAAGCATCCTGTGCTAACATTCTGGTGCCAGACGCCAAAGCACACCTTGTGGCGTCCTGCCCCAAAGGGCCAGAAAGAACACACACAATATTGAGCTTGAGGTTCTGGGTTTTATTATTATGGCTGATCCATGTTCCTGTGAACCAGGTTTGCTAAGGTGAAGCGAATACCAACCTAATAAGACTCCCACAGACAAAGACACAGTATTCTTACTAAAAATAAAATCACTGCCAGAAGCAAAAAAATGAAGACAGATGGCACTGTGTTTATAGTTTTTTTTTTTTTTTACATCATTTAAAAATCATTAATGTCCACGTAAGTGAATGTGACTAAATCAAAAGTAAAAAATCAGTAGCAGGAGCCAGGACAGGCAGTTCTGAGACATTTCTTTATTCATAGTTGCTTGATGGACAGGAAGATTCCACAATCAGACAACAAACCAAAGTGAAATCACTTGCTGACTTGAACACAAAACAATGTCACGTACTGTACATGAGTGCTGTGACAAAGCCCAGCACCTGCTGCACTACACACATCGTGATTCATCTGACGGACTCGTGAACACCAGATCGAATGCAGTTCAGATCAGAGCCATCGATACAACACGCATTCAAATAGTGCATGCATACCTTTAAACAGATTTTTATCAAGTGTATCATGCACTCTCAATCGGGGGGGGGGGGGGGGG
>JAAGKR010000156.1:49777-84516 GCA_011419295.1 Clarias macrocephalus
CTCAATCGCCCCCCCCCCCCCCCCCCCCCCACCTCACGTTCTTCTGCACTGGAGTAGGTTGAGAGCTAAGTACGGAGCGCAGCCAATAGTTTAACAATAGCATTTTGTTTTTTTTTGTTTTTTTAACTGTGGAGGAGTTCTTCACCCACGGCTGTCGACTTGAATTAGGACAATATTCTAGTGTTGCCAAATGTTTTTGCAAGCTGTGCTGTACGTGTTTTCACCAAGTTCTACAGAGAGCTGCGGGGTCATCACCTCCAACTACGTGATACTGTATGTTAAAAGGTAGGCTTAAAGGGTAGCTAAAGGGTTACGGTCGGTTAAATATTCTCCTACTTGATAAAATATTACTTTCACTCACAAGCACTGATGATTTATGGAGACCGAATCACACTCCCGTTTAGTCTGACGTGGTAAGACATCTGGGCGATGAACGGCCCCGGGTCGTAAAACAGTCCTCTGAAAAGACTTTATCAAAATTAATACATACAGTATTTGTCAGCCAGAGGACCATTATAATAATAATAGTAATAATAATATAATAATAATAATAATAATAATAATAATAATAATAATAATAATAATAATCTGGAATTCTGCAGAACCAAAAAAAATTATATGGACAAACCATCTTTATAATTTATGTAGACTAAGACTGGCTCCAGGGAAGGAACAGATACTTTCTGGGAATCACCAGCGACCTCCCGATATGATATTATCACAATCCCTAAACGCCTATTCGACTTGTATTGCAATTGTGCAAGTATCACAATTAAAAAAACTATCCTTACTCGTTTTTTTTTTTCCAGAATTTATTACAATTCTAAGCAAACTTTAAAAAATACTTTGTTAATAACTTAGAGTGCACCACCATCAGGATTCTAAAGGAACAGCAACATTTTACCATTTTTGCAAACTTATGAATGGAATTTTTTTTTTTAACTATCGATTTTGGAGCTAGTATGCAGATACATGAATTTCCACACAAAAGAACCACGATATGCGATTGAATCAATTTCCCTCTATTTCTAGTATTTAATTGAGACTAGGACACGGCTTACTGGCTCCCACCGCGGGTCTGTGTGTGTGTGGAGTTTGCATGCTCTTCCTGTGCTTGGTAGGTTTTCCCCAGGTTTCTTCCAACAGTCCAAAGACATGCAGATTAGGTGTGTGTTTGTGTGTGTGTGTGTGTGTGCGTGGGTGTCCTGCGATGGATTGGTACCCTGTCTAATGTGTACACCACTTCATGCTCTAAATCTACTGGGATAGGCTCCAGGCCCCCTCGACCCTGTGTACAGTATGAAATGAAGACTAGTACAGAATGAATTGTTAAAACTGCATTATTTTTCAGAAAAATGATTAAGCACGGGGGTACATTGGGGCAGTGGTTAGCACTGCTGCCTCACACGTCAAGAATTAGGGTTTTGAATCTTAGCCTCTGGTTTATGTGCATGCAAGTTTACATGTTTCCGGTTTAACAGTCCAAAAAACATGCATTGTAGGCTTGAGTGCAGTTTGTTGTGTGTGAGTGGGTGCGTGCTCTGAGAATACCCATAACCCCCCCAAGAATGATAAGCAATATTGCAAACTCATTATTAACATATTATTATTGTATTCTAATTTTAGAACAATTCCGTAGTCCATGGCCAATGAGCCCCGTGTATCATCCCTCCATTACAGCACCCCTGGCGCACATTAACACACAGTGAGAAAAAAAAAAAAAACCTTTTACAGCAAGACTGTGCTGGTTTTGTTCTTAAATGCAAACCCCCACCCACTGATTCACTTGTGCATGAGAATCAATTCTCCTTGTTCACTCAGATAAAAAATAAATAAATAAATAAATAAAAGAATCGACACGTTCCTTCTGGGAATCGCTTATTTCTGAGGCATGTTCTGAGGCAGGTTTGCAATAAATAATAAGACTTGCACCGCCATCATCACTCATAATGAACATCATGCACCGTATAAATCCAATGTACAAAGGTAACCAAGGCGTGGAGGTGCTCACTGCGGAAAACAGCAATTCATTTTGGATGAAAATGAACAGTTTAACACCAAGCATACTTCCTTGAAATCGCCTCGTTATATATGGATTATGAGTAAATAATCAGAATATATACAGTACAGTGCCGGTGATTGGTTTCAGTCAAGGTTTTTATAACAACAAAAAGGTTTGATCCTTCATTCTGAAAATGATAAATATTCAGATAATACATATAGAGGAGTGATGAAAACATGCCTGTATGCTATGATGCATATGATCTGACTTGGGCTTTTAATACTGTATTGTATTAAAAATAATACATGGTAGAATATTTATAAAAAAGATGCTGACTGCAATTTTAAGGCCTCGGGTCCGTAAGGGAGGGGTTACAGGCATCATGTCTCCTTTCTCTAGGGATGCTTGAACCCAGGGATGGTACAAGGAAGGGCCACATTACATTATTATTATTATACTGTATATTGTTATTATTATTGCGTGTGTTACTGGACATCATTCCTCGCACGTAAGCCATTGCATGACGCACGAGTAGACGGCATCAGAGCGATGCGCATTTTTTTTTTCCCTTTCATCCATCCATCCCTCCACCACCTGCACCATCCATTCCGCCATTTATCCTCAGCATCCGAAAGAAGAGGGGGGGGGATGGAGGGGTGAATGAGGAGAAGGAGGAGGAGGAGGACGGGGGGGGCGAGGGGGGGGGGGGATTGGGAAACGATGATCATTTTTACACATTTCACGCCATGTGATGCGTTCAGTGCCATGTAACATATCACAGATCGGATGATCAAACCCATATCCCTCTATCACTATCAACGCAGAGATGAGCGTTGCTGGAAATCCCGGGCGCTAATCAGCACATCAGTAAATCAGTGCTGGTGGACCTCGGATAATAAGATGTAATATAATAATTAAACAGCATCCTGCGGCAGGCAGGGCAGAACACAGGCGAGCATCACGCAGCATCTGCCCCAAAACACGGGCGTTTCTCTTTCTCTCTGTGCATCAAGGTAGAGATTTTTTTTTTCTTTTCTTTTTTTTTTTCTACGCATATTAAACACTCTACGTCTGTGTCCTGCGTGTAGAAATACAATTACAACATCTCCGCTTTTTTTCTTTTTCTTTTAAATCCCTGATTCAGTTCACAATACCACGCTATTTTTCAGCATCCATTGAAGCGGCGACCAAATTGCGCATGAAAGACCGACACAGGACACAGGACACGCACGTCCTACGAATAGGATTTTTTTTAAACAAACAAACAAACAAACAAACAAAAATCATATATCGAAGAATAAAAAACGCATAGCCACTTACTTTCCCCGACCACCGCCTTTAATCCAATGGGTGCCATGATGCTCCTGCTGAACACTGAACGCTCTACGCCGCTATCTGCCTCTCCTCCCTTCTCCTCCTGCGTACTATTGCGCTCCTGCGTGTGCGTACGTGTATGCGTATGTGTGTGCGTGTGCACGCGTTTGCGTTTGTGTGTGTGTGTGGGTTAGTGGCCTGAGAGAGAGAGAGGCTCACTGCAGAGACTCGGCTGGAAACGTCACTGCGCAGCCTCCCCTCCCCTGTCCGCTATATGGACAGCCAAAAGGGGGGAAATGTGTGCAATTCACCACACAACCTGTTGTGAAATTATATTCAACTGTTTGAATGATCCTGAAGCCCTAAAAAGACATGGGAGGTGGGGAAAAAAACCAATAGTGTTTATTTATTTATTTTGTAAATCAAAGTTAAAAGATAATGTTAATCTATTAGCAAGGATAGGTTAGATTAAGTGTGTGTTGTACTGTACAGTACTTCCTATCTTTTTTCTTTTTTTTCTTTTTTTTGCGGAAGAATCCCGCCTTCTGGATTATGATTGGGTCCATGAATTCAGTGTCAGTTTTGATTGGATAGATCTTCACTGTTTGTGAAACTGCAAGCCAATCCAAGAGCGGGTTTTTTTTTTTACGCAGTATAGCACAGGTTAGCTCAAGCCGAGTCATGATTCTTTATTCATTGTTTAATCTCATTGTAAGTCATTTAAAATGTTTTTTTTATAAGCTTGTTCTTTCATTCATTCATTTGTTCGTTCATTCATCTGCTTATCCTGTACAGCAGGAGTTTTTGGTGACTCAATTAAAACCTAATCAATAAAAAAAAAATTTTGAGCCGAGGTCCGAATTTCATGTTTCTGTTGCGATTCAGATTTCTACTGTATATATGCAGTTATTGTAAGTCTATAAAAAAAAAAAAGCGAAAGTTCCATTGCATTTCAATAATATTTATTGTCAATTTTTTGTTACTATGTTATACATGTGAACAGTTTGAACTTTGATGGCCCTGTACTGTACATGTGTATGGAATACATACAACAATCTTTAATTTTAAATGTGATCTTTAATAAATCTTCATTTGCATGCTACTGGCCTTTAAATGAATGTGAAAGGACGCTGGTGGCTCTGTCATCCTGGGCTCTCGGTTCGAGCAGTTCGTTTGCTCCAATGACCCGTATTTTGCCTCACACTGGCGTAACACATTACTGCTTTTTATTAGCACCACAGTTTTGGAACATATGAGACAAACTCTTTTGAAACTTCTTGCAGCAAAAATAATTCATTCATTCATTGTTGTGATGCTTTGCTGTACAGTCATTATATAGATGACTGCTATACAAATCATTCCACAAAAGATATTTTTTTCTTCAACATGAATGCAGAATGCAGATTCATTAAAGGATTTTTTTTTCTTTAATGAATCAGCTCAGGGGTAATTAGTGGCTCAGTCAGTTTTTCGCCAGCCGTGCAGACGCCCTGGGTTCAATTCCCAGTCACTGCATGCAGTATCTGCTCCTAAGATTAGAGACTAGATACAGACCTCGTTCAGGAAGAGGAGGTTTCCATTGCCTTTTATATATTTGTCTTTTCCTTTACACTCTCTGGTCTGACAGTCCAAAAAAGCTTGGTTAAAGAAAATTAGGTAATTAAAATAAAATGCTTAAAGGTACATCAGGGAGGATTGTAGTCTTTTTTCCCCACCAAGAATAGGTGCCTAATGGTTGGGTGGGTTTGACATTTAAATTCATGCCTGTGTTCACAATGCTATTCCCTCAGGTTCTGTGAAATAGAATGTCTATGCAAAGACTAACAGGAAGCCCTTCCAAACACAAATGAGTATTTTGGCCCAGAAGCATAGATGTTGGAAATAGTGGTGTGGTGGGTGGGGCATCAACCCTCGCACCGCCACCTACTGGCAGCTCCCTCCCAGCTCCATCCCTGTCGACTTTTCTTACTGATAACGGATTTAGCTTATATTTAAGTTATATTTACAAGTAAGAGGGAGAATGGACTACTGTACCTTTAAAGATAAATGTACAGAAAAGTATGCTGGTTGTAATAAAGCTCCTTAAAGAAAAAGCTGCATTAATCTTCATCCATCATGGTTTCAATAGTAACATGGATCAACACAAATATTGTGTGATCCATGGTATGACTCATGTGCTTCCCTAATCCATGCAATGTCTGTTCTGTGTTTATTTTTAGACAGATCTAAGTGCTATTTTCATTAGAATTTAAAGTAAAGCACTTAAGCATTGTTATTTCTTAATTGAAAGAAAATGGCATCCGGTAATACAGTATCTACCTCTTTGAGCATGTTTCAAACTGAACTGTACATATCTACAAAGTTGAAATGTCTATTTTAAAGTAGCATAATAAAGTAGTTTTAATGTAGATGTAAGTAGGCTTCTGTAGCTGACTTTTAAAAATGTCAGATCTGAACACGTTTTTAAAACTTACTGCGGTTTTGACCCAATGAACACATTGTAAGATAAAATATAATGCGTTGATGAATTTAATACTGTACACCTAAACTTCTAAACATCATACCTTCGCCTACATCAATTCAACAGGAACCTCTATAGTCCATTTAGGAGCTGTGGAGACCAAAGCTGACCATTGTATTTATTCCCATTTTACAATTGTAGTAGGACCTCCAGTTAACATTCACACACTACAGCCAATTTGGGAATGGCAATTAGCCTAATCTGTCCAACAAGTCTTTGTACTGTGGGAGGAAACCGGAGCAACCAGAGGAAACCCACCAAGCACGGGGAGAACATACAAACTCCATGCATATAGACCCCAAGTCGGAAACACTTACATTAGCATTCAGTAGGGAAAATGATTATAAACTGTTGAATATCAAATGAAATTTACACGGGCAACATACAGTAGTACACTGTAGAGTATTTTTTTTTTTTTTTTACCCTCCTAATCACATTACTGACAGGTGACTTACACTGCCCATCATCCATAGAATTTTTGTACCATAGAATTTTTCTCAGGTATTTTTAACCTGAGAAAAGCTAAGTCAAAGTATGGTTTAGCTTTTGCACTATTGTCAAGTCAGGGACCATCCGTATTGCAGTCTTCAGGATGTGAAGGAGACGTTGCATGTTTTGGGGTGTTTTGATCCTTTTGGTCTTCCACAACAGAATTCGCTGTTGCTGTCCTGCTTCTGCAACGATGCTGTTGGCTGGATTTCTACACTGACTAAACTGCTGCCATATGAAATAATGAACAAATCATCTAATGATAATAATAATAATAATAATAATAATAATAATAATAATAATAAATAAATAAAAGAAATTTCAAAGCCAAATCTGAATAACAAGCTTGTATATTTTCTTAAATATCATATTTTTGCAAATATCATCATGCTTTTAGATGATATTTGTAAAGAGATTAATGTAATTCATTGTTCATTAAACATTGAAATTACAGTACTATATAGTTTTTTGTTAAACAATTGTATCTTAATTGCCATATTTGTCCACTAGAGGGCAGTATCTTATTTCCAAACCACATCATGCATCAATTTTGTCCTTAATTTAATCAATTATACTATCAAGTTTATATGCCACTTAACGGAATAGAAATTTATCTGTAAAAACCAAATAAAACAATTTGTTTATTTTTCTGATAAGCTAAATTTAGTTTCATTTAATAGATAATTACATAAATTATATATATATTTTTATAATGTCCTTTTCCTAGGAAGTCTCAATTTAACTAGATAAAAAAATACACCTGTATGTTTCTTAATGTTTAATTATAAACATGCCTTACAACTGTCGTACGAATGAATAATAAAAAAGCAAACAAACAGTGCGGTGAAATGAAGGCGTTCCCGCACGAGTCCTGTGCCGCAAGCAGAAACCACGCCCACTAGTCAGCCCCCCCCCGCCCCCCAGGTTACCCCCACAGGGCTGCCAGGTTTAAATTATTTATATTTGGGTGATTTCTTGTAACATTTTAACTACTGAATTTGTCTTTGTCAGAGCGAGTTTGTTTGAGGTTTTACAAATTCGAAATTCCTTTGAAAGACTTGTTTTATACTAAATGAGATTAAAATCAATATTTGATTAAGAAATGTTGGAACAGAAATATCTGGCAACCCTGTTTAACACGTTAGACTGGTCTGGACTCTTATGGACAGAGAGAGAGAGAGAGAGTGTGTGCGCGCGCGTGTGTGTGTGTGTGTGTAAATGTGTGTTCGGATGTAATTTCTGCGCACTGCGTTTTCAAAATATCAGCTCCACCTTTTCTATTCCTCTGTAGTGAGAGAGCCTGTTGATCTCATCACACACACACACACACACACACCTGTGCAGTGTACTGAGGCTGATCACTAGTGTGTGTGTGTATGAGTGTGTGTGTGTTCTCATGGGAGGCACAGGAGAGAGAATGCGCAGATTTCTTTTACATTTTTGAATATTGTCCACTATTAATCTTCTTTTTTATTTTTCATTATTATTATTAAAAGGAACAATTTCTAGTGATCATTTAGATTCTGGTTGTAGTATTTCTTCACCATGGGGGATGTAGTTTCTACTCACCTGGACGAGGCAAAGCGACAGGCAGTTACAGGTAAGACACACACATGTCAGGTGGATGCTGTTACTGGCTCATATATATATATATATATACAAATTATAGACTGTTTTTGTTTATAATGTCCTTGTCCTAGATAGTCCAAATTTAACTAGAGTCAAAAATAAACCAGTTTTTTTTCTTAATATGTAGTATATATATATATGGCACTTGATAGTACATTACCTTCTCACAGTAGCTACATCATTTTCAATATCTATCTTTCAAGTGCTGGGGAAATCTACTTGAATTAGGCAACAAGTGAACCTTTTTCCTAAAGTCTCTGTGTTGGAAGCAGAAAACGTATTTAAGTGTCTTTGACAATCACCAAATCGTGATGGCTAGACGACTGGGTCAGAGCCAACTCCAAAACTCCAGCTTGTGTGGGATGTTCCCAGGCTGCAGTGGTCAGGACATACCGAAAGCATTTTCCAAGGAAGGAAAACTGAAAAAACTGATGACCTGGCGACAGGGTCATGGCTGGCCGAGGCTCACTGATGCAGATGTGGAGTGAAGTCTGGCCCATGTAGTCAGATCCAATGGAAGAGCTAATGTAGATCAAACTGATGAAAAGGTTCATGCTGGTTGTGATACACTGTGTGATCTGACACCTTTCTATCACAGTTATGGTGGCAAAAGGGGGATTTATTCAGTATTAGGCAGGTGATCATAATGTTATGTCTGATCTGTCTGGGTGTGTGTGTGACTATGACATAATTGCCATGACGTTCTCAGTGCTTGGACCCTAACTCGTCATCAACCGAAGCTGTGTGACATTATCGATCCAGCTTAATTCATGATCGTTAACAGCATATATATATTGTTTATATATATAAAATGTGTGGATGTGTGTGTGTATATGTTTAGTGAGATTTATATTCTACATTCTGCAACTACACTGGGGATTTCAAATTTTTTGTTTTTGCTTTGATACTAATAGTTCTACCACTCGGACATATTAGCACCGAATCCAGCTGTTGTGTTTAGTTACGGCTTCCTTTGTTACTCAAACCCTTGTGGAATTCTGTACTCATATACTTGAGTTGAGTAGAGCTTAATTCTGTCACCCTTACAAATCATTTTAAATGAAAGTCTTTTGCAGATGAATAAATGTAAAAATCGGTTTCGACATTTAAAACCTAGAAGGTGTGAACAGCATGAACATGCACAGTGTAGCATCATCAGAGACGTCCGTATGTCCGCCGTCCGGGTCTTTAAAGACGGTATGGCCTTTAAAAAGACATGGTTTATGGTGAGTTTTAAGTTGGTCCTGAGCTAACTCCATCCTGAAACACATTGCTTACGTTGAAATATTTGTCACTTGTTTAGATTCTGGTGCTGATTTGTCGGCCGGTGCTGGATTTGCATGATTCCAATGAAAAGTTTGTGGTTTGTTACAGAAGGACACTTGAAACTGAAATGGTGTTTTGGTATGACACAAAACTTTAGTGATCCAACCGTCAGGTTCTACAATTCGCTTCAAAAACCCGGAGAGTCTGAAATTCTGTTCTCGTTCGCTATTATTCAGTTTCATCATCACAATTGTAAATATTTGATTTTTTTCTCAAAATTTCAGGAGTCAGTGCAGATATGATTGCATTTCTGTCAGGATTAACATATATTGATGAGGAGATGACAGATAGACTAAAGTACAAGGGTGAGTCAAAAATGATCCGTACTCTCTGGCTTTCATTTCATTTGACATTTAGAAAAGACATCACTTTAGCCGAATTCATAATTGTTCGATATAATCGCCGAGCTTTTCAGGAAACGTTGTCCATCTGTCAACGAGTTTTCAAATTCCATCATTAAAAAATATTTTTGCCTGATCCAGGAATGCACCGCTGTTTTCACTTTAGAAGTGAATCGTCAAACAGGTGAGAGTCAGATGGCGCGAGATCAGGACTATAGGGTGATGCTTTAACACCTCAAAACAAAGTCTTCCCAGAGTGTCAAGAGTGTGGACAGAATTATACGCATGTGCATTGTCGCGCGAGATCAGAACGCTCTCGGATATCAGTCCTCTGCTCTTTGGCGCCTCAATGTAACGAGCACTCGTGATTGTTGAACCTTTTCCCCTGATAAGGTTCCAATACTTCTGGCCCTTGAGAATCCCAGAAACTGACAGATGTTTTAATATAGCCTGAGTGTGGATCATTTTTAGACCCACTCTCATATTAAAGCACTTTCATTAGCGTTAGATAAAGTGAGAACCATCATTACTACGAGCAGGTTGTCAAACAGTCATCGTATATTAGTTGGAGAGCAGAAACCGCTAAGAATTGTCTCAGGAAAACGCGTGTCCAGAACCGTGGTCGGAAATTTGATATCATCTTTGCTCTGCATATAGAAGCATGCACAAGATTCAAAGAGAATTAGAGCACTGGTGGATTCTGGGTAGGTTTCTCACCTGCCATGCGGAAGGATAGGGTTCGATTCCCAGCCAGTGCCCGAACCCCAGCCACTGGATGCAGTGCTGGTCCCAAGTCGGGATCAGATGGGAGGGTTGCGTCAGGAAGGGAACCTGTGCTGGCTTGCTGTGCGGATTGGATGTTCTGCTGTGGCGACCCCTCGAAGGGAACAGCCGAAAGATTCACAACATCAAGAAGATGAGTTCATAAGCTTGAAGAAAACTCCTACAGTAATACAAGGGGCATCCCAGAGCCACTCAAATCTGGGATATACAATTCCCTGATTCACTATTGCATTTATCCCAGAGTGCTTAGATTTTGGAGCCATGATCGTTCAGGCTGAAACCCTGGCCTCCTAGGAACTCCTTTCAATGTGGAAATCGCTTCCATCGAGGTCAGGACTGTATGAGGGATGTGGCAATACTTCCCAGCAGAGTTCCTGTAATGTGCAGTGGTGCTGGTGAATGATTGTGTGTCCAGTTCCCACAGACGGACGCGTCTCTTCTGCAAATTGGCATTGAAGATATTCGTCGATTTTCAAGGATCAGGTGCTGAATGTTCCCTGGAACGACTGCAGTGGGCGCCGAGCCACCTCGGCCGTGATCGTCATTCATCGTCACCATACAGATGTGTCAAAATGTGTCATAGCAGATGTGTCAAATCCTGGTTTGACTTGAACACCCTTCATGTAATTGTATTGCGTTTGAGGTGTGTGTTCAGTAGATCTTAGTGATGGATCTTGATCAGATCATGAATCCTGCTCTTACACTCATGGATTCTGTTTTGCTGCCGTTGTTTGTTTGGTTGTCTGGTCAAATCAGTTCTGATGGACCACCTTTTATCCTAGGATGAAATCTTTCTATGCTAATGCGAGGGCTCTGTTCAGTTTGTAAGGATGGATACAGTTGGATGGACACTACTGTAGGTCAGTATGTAGATTACAGGGCTAGTTAAGGTCAGGAAATTCCAACCAGGCATCCCGCATAAACCGAACTCATCAGAGCAGGTTACCTACAGTATAGTATAGACCGAGAGTGAGAGCCAGCAGGTATGAACTTGCCCCTGAAGTTAGACATAAACAATCTCTCTTGTTTTTGTCTCAAATCAGTGCTGCACCACTAGGTTGGGACAATAAATCATATTTAAACCGAATGATACTTGTAGCCCTCATAGCGCTACCTCAGTCATGTTTGCTTCGTTTCATTACACAGCCGTGATGCTCGCCAAATCCGTGTGTGTGTGAGAGCAGATGAGTGAAATTGTGCTGACTGATTCGGGATGCAGGTATGAGGGAGGCGAGGTTGGTCACCCCTTTCTATGGTGGATTTAATAAAGCTTGAGGGAGCACACACACGTTGGAGGGTCGGTGTTTGTTATTAAAGCGCCTCCCCCGGAGAGGTAATGACGCAGTGGGAAGATGAATTGACACACCCCGCACACACCAAACACATCCACGCTGGTATGGAGGTGTCTGGTCAGTATCTAGGGAGGTTGAATGGTGAGTAATTTGGTATTTAAAGTAGGAGTTTTACAGCACACAATTCTGCAGTTCTGACCTGAGGAGGCCATAAAGGATGGTTGTACTGTATATACAATCATGCAGATAGTCTAGTTATGTTTTTTTTTTTAAGAAGTGCTTGCTGGAATTTTCACCCAGTGGTGGCACGGTGGTGTCGTGGATAGCACTGTGGCCGTGCACCTTGGTGGAATGGTGGATTTCCTCAAGGTACGACGGTTTCCTCAAACAGTCCAAAGCCATGTGTATTAGGTTAATTGGCGTTTCCAAAGGACCCATTTTATGTGTGTGTGCGAGTGTGCCCTTTTGGCATCCTGACCATGGTGTACTGTACACCACCTTGTGCCCCTGGGATAGTCTCCAGGTCCTCACGACCCTGTATACAGGATAAAGCGGTATAGAAGACAAATTAATGGAAGAGTCCCCAGTGTTTCTCCAGTATAGGCCAAAAAAAAAACTGGTCAGAATGGCGTGAGCTGAAGGAAGGTAGTGATGATGCGAACGACGTAAGGATTCACTCTTTATTTTCTAACTGTGGTGAGCAGAAAGGCATCTCAGAATATGTAACCAAAGCGGCGGCACTCTACAGCAATAGAAGACCACATTCGTTTCTTGTCTTCAGCCCAAAGCAGGAATTTGAGGAAACACTGGGTACAGGATCTACACGGTCCGTCACTGGAAGAACCTCTGCGTCACTGTACAGTGTATCATGTTCTGGCCACATGAACCTCTAGGTTCTAAAGTCTAATTGTACATTCTACAATACAACGCGTGTGTGTGTCTGTGTGTTTTAATGTGGGTCAGGGAGACAAATCCTACAAGAAAGTGAGGTTTTATTCTGTATCTCGTTACTTTCAAACCCTGTTACCTAAAATTAAGAAGGCAATGAAGAGTATGGTACTAAAGGATAGAGGATTTTACCACTGTATATGAGTCACAACACACACACACACACACACACACACACACACACACACACAGCCTTCCTTCTCTTCCTCTGCTAACAGTTCATTCCTTCCTGCTTTTGAACTCGTACACACCAGCCGAACAGTCCACCTTTTAGCAAAGCAGTACTTTCGCCCTTATCATGATTTGGCTCTGAGCAACATCCAGACTGGGAAATGTAGGGCTTGTGTTTTTTCCACCGGTTTGCTACACTGTCGCCTCGCACCACCAGGGTCAGGGTTCGATTCCCAACTCAGGTCTGTGTGCATGGAGTTTGTATGTTCTCCATGTGCTTGGTACTCCGGTTTCCTCCCACAGTCCAAAGACACGCAGCTCTTAGCTTAAGCTAATTGCCGTTGCCAGATTGCCGGGAGTGTGTTTGAGTGTGTGCTCTGTGATGAATTGGCACCCTGTCCAGGGTGTACCGTACCCCACCTCATGCCCTACTATACGTTTCCTAGGATAGGCTCAAGGTCCGCCCCCTCACCCCCCCCCGGACCCTGTATACAGGATTGCACAGTACAGACGATGAGTGTGTGAGTAAGTGACACACCGAGCATGTAAATATTAGTTTATTACTCCCTTCAGGCATTACTTTGACACAAACCTGTTTCCTGATACGGTGTGTGTGTGTGTGGGTGTGTGTGTGTGTGTGTGTGTGTGTGTGTGTGGGGGTGTATTCGAGTCACATTGTTTATAATCCCAGTCATTACTGAAAGATTGTTCTGGAGATAATCAAAACGCCAAAGGAGTATTTACACTCCTCAAAGAATCCGTGCTCGTCCTTGTTCAGCTGGTACAGCAAGGATATGACGTGCATGTGCTTACCGAAGTATAACCGCCATGACGCAATGCTAAAGTGGCCTTCATCTCCTTGTTTTGCTCTGTTCTTCCTTCCTTCCTTCCTTCCTTCCTGGGTGTGTCCGATTTGTCATCTCTTGATGAATTATTTCTGCTCAACATCATCACTTTTGGAATATACAGCCAAAAGTTTGGACACCCCACCTACTGTAGTTCCATGGTATTTCCTGATTTTTTCATTTCTTTCTACAATAATGTCAAATAACGCTGAAGGCGTTTATCCAAAATATGCAATATTCTCTTTTGAGTAGTAGATATTGAGATGCATCTGCTACTTTTGCTATGTGAAGCCTTCATAACGCATCTAATCTGAGATGATGTTAAATGGTGATTTCTGAGGCTGGTAACTTTATATGAACTTGCAACAGAGGTATGTTTTGGACTTGCTTTCCTGAGAAGGTCTTCATGAGAACCAGTTCCATCATGGTGCTTGACGGGTTTGCAAATGCGCCTGACGATACCGTTCTTGCAGGAACTATTCCAGAACAGCTGACCTTCGTGTCTTAAAATCCAGTATTGTTCTAGAAAAAAAAATTGTTCTAGAATGTAGGTGGCACGGTGGTGTAGTGGTTAGCGCGGCCACCTTGCACTTCCAGGATCCGGGTTCGATTCCCGGCCAGGCTCGATTCGTGTCTCTGTGTGCATGGAGTTTGCATGTTCTCCTCGTGCTTGGCGGGTTTCCTCCGGGTACTCCGGTTTCCTCCCACAGTCCAAAGACATGTAAGTTAGGCTAATTGGCGGTCCCAAATTGGCCGTAGTGTGTGAATGAGTGTGTGAGTGTTTGTATATGTGTGTGCCCTGCGATGGATTGGTACCCTGTGCAGGATGTACCCCGCCTTGTGCCCTAAGTCTCCTGGGATAGGCTCCAGGCCCCCCGGTGACCCTGAATACAGGATTAAGCGGTATAGATGGTGAGTGAGTGAGTGTTCTTGGATGTAGAAAATAAATCCAAACTTGTGTCCAAACTTTTTACTGGTCCTGTATTAAAGAATATATTTCAAATATAGCTTTGATGGTTGGTGCAGAACGTTTATGCGCACACACATGGCTGTAATGCTTGACCGACTTCTTTCACGCTTTGTGTCCGATCTGTGTGCGCAGACAAAATAGACTATGGGATCAAACGTCTTATTTTGTCTACTTCTTATAAAAACACCTATAAAGGCCTGGATCCTAAAAAGACCATGCTCTGTAGTGGACTTTATATTATTTACTTACGATAAGCAAAAACCGACACCTGATCATAAACTCCCAACTTGTTCTTTGTTCTTAATCAGCCTGCTAAGAGATGTGTGTGTTTTTGTGTGTGTGTTCCAGATCATACCAGAAGGGTGATGACCGAGTTCGGGAAGGTGTATGAACAGCAATATGCAGTGGCTCTTTTTAACAGCGTACGCTTCGAGATTGAGGGAGGAGGGAACGTACAGTCCCAGCTTTTACACCGCAAGGTAACAACCTCATCTGCTGTTTCACCTTTTCCGATTCTTTGGAGAAACTTTTGACACGGCTTTTTATATCTGATGAACATATTCCTTGGACGTTTGAGTCAAACCAGGACTTTTGACTATGCAGAATAACGGAACACGGTTGTGAGAGTAAAAACTCACAGACGCCCCGGATTGGCTGTAGAGCCGTGATTAATGTGGGAGCACCAAGTACCTCTCACCCCTCCCCTCTGAGAGAGCTCGGCCAATCAGCTCTCTCTAGACCTCCGGCTGCGAGAGGTTACAGCATCTCCGGACGATAGGGCGAGCGCTTTACCACTACGCCACTCGGAGGCAAAACTCTTTATTTCTCTCTATAATCCCATGTTACACTAATACACTTATTCCAGAGTTTCACTAGTGCTTGGATACCATCAAGATGGAAAGTTTTGTCCCCTACGCCGGAGTCATGGTCAGACTGCTTTTTTTCATGTCTGAAACGCTGGCTTTGCAAGGAACTCCTTTACCAGCCCAAACTAAATGTAAAAATGGCTTGGAGTGAGATCAGGAATGTTCGGGGGGGGGAGGGTGTCGGGGTCGTGGCAATACCTCCCAGGATCAGGCGTTCCACTTGCCGACTATTCACAAGAACGCCTGCCGTGGGCTCTGAGCCACCTCGGCTGAGATCTTTATTTAAAATGGTCCATTCAAATATTTTACTGTGACGAAGAAGCGCAGTACTGTGCTTCGAAGTCTTCTGTAAAGGTCAATCGGTTTTACACTTTCACCACAAGTCTCTTTGCAAATTTCATCACAAGTCCCGGTTTGACTTGAACGTGTGTACATGTGTAATACATTTTTTAAATATGTATAACTGATACTGACGTACAGTAAAAAAAATAAAAAAAAAAGTACAGCCCTAACATGGTTGTGTGAACAAATAATCAGAGTGGAATAAGAGCTGATGTCGATCTATATAGATTTTTTGTTTAAAAATTCTGAAATTTTATCTATTTCCTGTGCAATTTGGCTAAAAAGATGAAATTCTCTGGTATCCTTTCGCAGTCCAAAGACATGTCGATTATGTTAATTGGCATTCCCAAATTGTGAGCATGTGAGTGTGTGTATGTGTGTGTGCCCTGTGATTGATTGGCACCCCTCCGTCCAGGGTGTACCCCACCGAAACCCTGTATACAGAATAAAGTGGTATAGATGATGATGATTGACTGAGTTTTAATTAAGAATATGACCAACAAAAAAAAAAAAAAAACATAGGACACATCTATACACTTCCCAGTCTTGTATTCAATGAGTTTTCTTTAGAAAACAACTAATAACCTGGTTTGCCATTTTCATTGGGGCAGTTTGTTACTAGGTCATTAGAGTATTTTATCTAGTAGGTGTTACTGCCCCCCCCCCCCCCCATAAAAATGGTCTATTAACTACCACGTGGTTCTGCTTTCTCTTATTGTTTTATTGTTCTTACATGATTTAAATGTCCTTATGAAACTTTATTCATACAGATGTAGACACACAGTCTACCCATCACCATAAGCCTATAAGCCTTGTGTTTGCTTGGGCGTGATGATCTAAATCTTTTTTAAAGAGTTACTGTATATATCTGGTGATATGGTGAGTCTGTTGAAGTAATTAACATTTAGTTAGTAATTAAATAATTGTTGGCCATCAATAGTTACATCTCTGTGCATGTATCAGCACAATGGCAGACCTATGGGTGTGTGTGTGTGCGGTTTATTCATAGTAGCTCAGCATTCGTGAAAAGATGTCCTGAAACCTTTTTTTTTATAGTACCTTTATAGTATAAAGGCGTCTATTTCCATTTCTAAAAAAAGTATAGAAATTTATAGTTTATGATCTCATTTTAGTGATAAAAAGTAAAAAAAAAAAAACCTGGGAAAAGCTTCCTTTGCAATTTATTGCAGTCGTAAAATCTATACATTGGGGTCTGCCAACTTTTTTTTAAATGCTTTTTTTTTCAGTGATGAAAAGAAAATTCCATGGCCACTTTATAATCCCTGAAAACATTTAATTTGAACAGTAGAATATATAATTCCAGCAAAAGTATTAGCTGACCATCATATTTATCGGTGCCAGAATTGAATTCCTCGGCTTCCCATCAAAACCAAACCAGTGGTAAATGTGCAATACTGAACGTAGGTATACATTTCAGATTGTGCTCTTGTCCTGCGTTCCTCATTGAAGTTCATAGCTCTGAACACCAGACATAACAAAAGCACACGGAAATTGTCCACGGCAAACCATTTGTATACCAGGCCAGGTGCCAGTTTCTTATTATAGAACCACCGTGCAGGAAAAACCAAAACAAGACTTCAGCTATTTTGGTCTTCAGAATTGAAAAGAGCTTTACATTTATTTCAAATTGACATGACGGAAAGATGTTTTTTTTATTTTATTCTTCTTCTTCTCAGGATGCACTTCAGAATAAGTCGATCTTTTCTGGAGACCTGTTTCAGTACTTGGATGAGAATAAGAAATGGAGGAACCGCTTTATATACGTGGCCGACTCTTACAACATCAACTTCTACGACAGCAGACTGGTGAGGAAGCTCTTACTCTCTAAATCTAAATCAGATCATATTAACATGAAATAAGTTACTTCATTTAGGTGGTTATGGTTCCCAGGGGTCGCCTGATCTGATATTATAGTCATGTTACAGATCACATGCTTTCAAACACTTCAATAGACTGTTTTAGTCTGGTTTTTGTTGTTGTTGTTGTTGTTGTTGTTGTTGTTGTTGTAATTGCTTAGAAGTAAATATTACATAAGAATTTTCTTAATGTTGTTAATGAATTTTTGATGGTGCTTCATGCAGATGACATTATTTTCCTCCCTAGGCCTATGAGAGAGACCTGCATCCCAAAGGAACCATTAATTGTGCTGGATACAAAGTCTTGACTTCCATGGATGAGTATCTGGACCTGATGAACAGCTGCCTGCCCGGTGAGGAGAGTATATGAATCGTGTACCACTTTTAACTCCAGCTTGTGTTTTTCCAAGTAGTGTTTTGATGCCGATTGTGGAATCACAAAAAAAAAATTGTATTTTTTTTTAAATCCAGAGTGACTTGCTGTACAATCGGAGTCTGGACACTAAAACTGAGCAGTCAAGGGGCCAATGGTGCAGACTTTATCCACCGTGCCACCTCTTCTCCTTTAACTTACCATGTTGTGTATTCTGCTTGGATCTTTTAGACCCGAGGGTGAAACAGGAAAGTTCCCTGTTTCTGAAATGTGCCACCAGCTTCCTGCTGATCTTGTGGCACCCCTACGCCCGGCATCACTACTTCACAGTGAGGACTGAGAAAGAGCAGAAGAAGTGGCTTGCTGTTTTCCAGGACTGCATCAGGCATTCCAACAACGGTGAGTTACTTTAGGAACACACACAAACACACACACACACACACACACTTGGGCAGTAGGCGCTGATTTTACACGGACGCCCTTCCTGACGCAACCCTCCCATTTCATCCGGGCTTGGAACCGGTACTGCATCCAGTGGCTGGGTTTTGAGCATTGGGTGGGACTTGAACCCCGATCTTCCACATGGCAGGTGATGAACCTTTCATGCCGGAGGTCTAGAGAGAGCTGATTGGCCGAGCTATCTCAGAGGGGAGGGATGAGAGGTACTCAGTGCTCCCACATTAATCACGGCTCTGCAGCCAATCAGAGAGGTTACGGCATCACCCGGGAATCGAACTAACGATGCTTACCACTGCGCCACTGACGATTTTGTCAAATAAATACGGTCTACGTAAATGTAGCCATTGATTCTGCTTGCGTCTTCATGTATCTTGAGTAGGGATGCATCAATAGCAATTCTTTTAAACTACCTACTAAGCAGTCTGGGCACATTCTTATGAAACACATAGCGCATAAAGTCAGCAGACTAGTGTATGTTCAGCATGTGTATACTAGAACTAGCTGCGGTGTCTACTTATATCATCCCCACCCTCACAGTCCTGTCTTTTTGCTTTCCTTCTCATTGTAATCGTTTACTTCGTCTTGTCTTTTAACATCCTACACTAAGATCTCCTTAAAGCTCTACTCTTATCAGCCATTATTGTCACAACTACACCCTCGCTAATCACCTCTCTCTCCGGCATCGCTGCCATTGTTCGGAACATAAAGCTGGGCGTGTGCGCGTATACGTGTGATGTGTGTGTGTGTGTCACTGCATGAAAGCATGAATTCCTTTAATGCGATTCAAAACCGTGACAGAGTGTGAGAAAGCTCAAAGGAATTTGTTTCGGGCGAATCGCGCATGGTGACGACGCCGTCAGTGCAACAGCGCTTCTGTCTCCCAGCTCGGATTTAGTGCAGAGACTAGGGCTGACTGTATATTAACATGTTCTGGGGTCAAATTAAGTGTATACTGTAGGTATGCAAAAAATAACCAGAGGAATGAACAACAACATTTTTCCCTCGAATTCTTCACTGACATCAAGAATTCCTTTGCACAGACACACCTTTTTGTTTTGTTTGGTATCTGTGTGGTCTTTAGTTACAGGCTACTTCTGATGCTTGTCTTAAGTGCTCCTTATGTTAGATACTACGCAGGACCAGAATGAAAGGGAAGATTTAGGGCTTGCACGAGCATTTAAACCAAATCATATAGCAGCTCCTGCTGTACCCATCATTTTGATATATTTTAAGGAATTTGAGCTTGTCTAGACGTGCAATCATATGGACCTTATGTTGCGCTGCATTGGGTTGCATTATACAGTATGTGTCACGTAGTCTTTTGAAATACTATTCTATAAAATTAGAAACGCTTCTACTTCTCCATGCTCGTTCTCTTAGGACTGGTTCGAGCTCACTGGAAGGTTATGGTACTGTACCTCAATGATCAACTCTACATGAATGCCCCAAAACACCTTTCGCTCTTCTTCTGTCTGCTTTAAGTGAGCCTGTGCCCACATTGTGCTTGGGTCTTGAACTGCTGCCTTTATAACCCGTCCATCTCAAGATTCAGCGTGTTATGCATTCGGAGACGCCTTTTTGCTTTCGGCTGCTCCTAACGAGGGGTCGCCACAGAGAAACCATTCGATCCACGCACACCTTGCGACAGGTTATATGCCGGATGCGCTTCCTGACTCAATCCCCCATTTTATTCAGGCTTGGGATCAGTGGCTGGGGTTTGAACATTGGCCTTCTGCGTGGCCGGTGAGAAACCTACCACTGAGCCACCGATGCCCGATGAACTGTAGACCAATACTGTATATAAAACTCAAAAATATATAAGTGAATACTTAATGACTCGAACACCCCTTGGATGTGTTTATGTTCAAATCAAACTGGGACTGAATGTAATTTTTAACAGTTCTAATTTTTTCTTCTTTTTTTTTTTAAGCAGTATGTAAACTTATATTGCTTTTGTTTGTTGTCCTGGTTTGACTTGAATATGAGGGTTGTTCAAATCAAACTGGGACTAAATTAAATTTTTTACCTTTTTTTTTTTTAGCATTTAAATTATATTGCTATTGTTTATAGTCCTGGTTTGACTTGAACACCCCTTGGATGTGTACAGTATATATATGGTATATTAGGGTTGTTCAAATCAAACTCTTATTGCTATTGTTTGCACAACATCAACATCAAATAATGCTGTTGTTCTTTCGTCTGCTCCCATCGAGGGGTCGCCACAGCGGACCACCTGATCCGCACACACACAACTTGGCACAGTTTTTACGCCGGATGTGCTTCCTGACGCAACCCTCCCATTTTATCTGGGCTTGGGTCCGGCACTGCATCTGGGGTTTAGACATTGGGTGGGAACTAAACTCGGGCCTTCAGCATGGCAAGCGGGAAGCCTACGGTACCACCGAGCCGCCAATGCCGTGTTTGCACAACACCAAATACAAACATTATTTTATCTTATTTAGTATTTGCTCTTTTTAAATTATGCAATACTTCTCCTGGGATCTTGATCTTGCACTGCCTCATGCACACCTCTAGGACACAGTTAAAGACTTTCAGTCACAGGCCTTGAGTAGTAATTAAGGCCTGAACACTACCCAGACATTTGCTGTAATTTAGACCCCAAGCCTAGAGTTAGAACTCCTACATTATAACTCCATCCTTCTTCATTGTCCCCTTCTTCTGCTAAAATCTAGTGTTTAACTTTGTCCCTTAGTCCAGTATCTCATCGTGAAGCCTAGATTTTGGTCACATTAATGATTTTTAAAAAATTTTATTTTTTAAATGATGAATGCATTGCATCTATAATGTGTCAACTTTTTAACTGTATAATAAGAATAGCAAAACAAAGGAGAAAAGGTTTGGGCATAAGTACGCATAAAATCTGCTCACGTGTCTAATCAAATTCAGTTTTCTCTATATTAAATAAATAAATAAATAAATAAATAAATGTTTGGTTTTGAAGAGATCCCCAATTAAGACATCATTACAAACATATATTTTTTTCTTCTTTTTTTTTTTAAACTGTTGATTTGATATTCTTGGATTTTTGTTCCATTTTATATCGAAAACCAAAGCCGGGGGGATTCCAAGCCCAATAAAAATATAATTAATGAACTTCCGGGTCGAGGGTTCTATTCCTGCCTCCGGTCTGTGTGCATGGATTTTGCATGTTGTCCCCGTGCTTGGTGGGTTTCCTCCAGTCTCCTCCTGTTTCATCCTACATGCAGATCGTGTGCCCCCGCCTTGTGCCTAAAGTCTCCTGAGATAGGCTCCAGGCCCCCTGGCACCTTGTACAGGATAAGCAGTATTTATTTAAATGAATACATTTCTATATTAAGGGGACCTATGGTGGAAAATTCACCTTCCAGATGCCTCCACAGTGGGTGTGTACAAACTAAAAAATGTCAAAGGAAAAAAAAAAAAAAAACGTTCCCTAGATTTCTTTGGATTAAATGGGGTTTAAACAAGTCCATTAGATTTTTTTCCCTCACATGTGACCTCACATAAGGAGATACTCCTCCAGTAGGCAGATTTCAGAGCTTTTTGGAGGAGTGAACCAGAGGGAGGTTGAGGAATAAAAAAAAAATGCATCATCCGATGGGTATTTCAGCTGGTGCATTAACACACACACACAAACACATATTCGGGGTGGGGAGTTATTATTGGTAATGGCAAGTTTGTGGCAGAACGAAATAAAAATACATACATTTTCTCAAAGTAATACGGAGGTTATTAAAATATTTTTTTTTTTTTTTTTTTTTTGCAATGCATGAAATGGAAAATAAATGTCTAAGTATTCCACATAAAGGAACTAACATATACTAACGATGTTAAAAGTCTGACTTTCTGGCCTGGTGTACATGAATAAACTAATAGGAAAAAACCGTGATTCAAGCAATCAACTGGAACAATGGATCATGATGACTTCTTTTTATAATTCACGTTTTCTTTTCCCCTTTGGCACTCGGTTGAAGCAATTAGATGATGAGGAATTTAGTCTCATGCTCCTAAATCATGTTAGACAGTTTAACCTGGCACCAACAACTTATAAACTTTCCCAGCATGCACCATGCCCAAACATCTGTTTCCTCACAGCTGGGGTTTCACAGCTGACTCGACAACCATTTCCATCATTTCGGATCCGCTTCTGAAAGTGATCAGATCAGTCGTGTGTGTTTTCTGTGTGCGAGTCTGTGTGTGTGGGACACCAGCTGTGTGGTGTTTAAGGTTCAGTGAAAGTAGTAATCAGGCTCATTCCCATCACTGAGTGTCACTTACTGCAACGGTTAAATAACTATGTACAGTTCTGCTAAACCTGGCATTATGAGCAGAGACTGTGTGTACAGCTCCTGCTTTTTTAGTGTTGATGGTAAAAGCTTAGGGCTATGTTGCTCATCTTTAATTTAAAAAGCTTTTTGTATGAGACAGAGCGGAGGATAAAGGGTGCGGGGCGGGCGACACGGGGCCAACTGACTGCTTGATGAAGAGAGCAGAGGACTTTCAAGCCACGCTTTGCATGATGATAAGGGGTGCGTGGTTCACTGTGCGTTTGATGGGAAGTTGATTTTGAAAATGGATTAGAGTTGGTATGTCACTGGTATTCATGTATACTGGTAAATCGATATCATTTTAAGCTTGGAATGGAATGATTTCAAAGTCTTTGCTGTACAGGGTTGTGGAAAAAGTCTCGAGTCCCCCTTATGTCTTCATATTTTCCTTTCCAGAAAGCCACACGCTCTCGTATTTTAATACAGTCTTCAGGAATAGATCCCCAGGCTTCCTGAAGGACTTCCTCGGCTCTCATTTTTGGCATCGTATTTTCAGTCCAGACCCTGTACCTGATCTGTTTCAGAGCAATGTTTACGTCTTGTTAAACCCCACAGTGACTAATGAATCATTTAAGCATTGAAAAAACAGACGAGAGGGGAAATAATATGTAGTAATAATATTTAATATGTAGACATGGGCACGGTGGTGTAGTGGTTAGCACTGTCGCCTTGCACCTCCAGGGTCCGGGTTCGATGCCCGTCTCTTTGTGCATGGAGTTTGTTTTGCATGCTGGGTTTCCTCCGGGTACTCGTGTTTCCTCCCACAGTCCAGAAACATGTAGGTTAGGCTAATTGACGTTCCAAAATAGCCCGGAGTATGTGAATGAGTGTGTATATGTGTGTGTGTGTGTGTGTGTGTGCCCTGTGATGGATTGGCACCCTGTCCATGGTGTACCCCGCCTTGTGCCCTAAGTCTCCTGGGATAGACTCCAGGCCCCCCGTGACGCTGAATACAGGATAAAGCGGTATAGATGATGAGTGAGTGACTCGAGACATTTGGACTGTACTGTTGTTTAACTCATGTTCTGGGGATAAAGTCAGAGAGGCAAGATTGAGGTGGTTTGGACATGTTCAGGGGAGAGATTGTGAGCATCCTGGGTTGGAAATGCCAGGCAGGAGATCTAGAGGAAGACCAAAGAGGAGATTTATGGATACAGTGAGAGAAGACATGGATAGGGTGTGATGGAGACAGACAATTCGCTGTGGCGACCCCTGATAAGGAACAGCCGAAAGACGAAGGAGAACGAGGCATTTTGGTTCCTTTATGACATCAGCAGGGATTCCTGAGCTTTTTACTCCTTTGCAAAGACTTGCTTTGTCAGATTTAGTTGCTCCCACTTCTCGGTCGGTTCTAACACAGTGATGTTGAATGCTTGCTTCTGATTGGTCAGAAGGTGGACATAATAGTGTTTAACTTTCTGTAATATGTACTGTATGGTTCTGACAGTACTCTCACTCCCTCATTCGTTTGCTATACCGCTATCCTGGGAGGCCTGGAGTCTATCGCAGGGGATGCGTTGCACTAAGTAGGGTACACCTTGGTTGCGTGCCAATCCATTGCAGGCACACACACACACACACACACACACACACACACACACACACACACACACACACACACATCCACTCACGGGAAATCTGGAAACACCAGTTAGCCTTATCTGCTTGTTTTTGGACTGTAGGGGAAACCCACCAAGCATGGGGAGAACATTCAGTCTCCTCTGACATTAGTGCTGTCTGTATCAAATCTGATCATTTTGTGTCCGATGTGCAATAGTTTCCATAGTAACAGCTCATTCATGGGGATATTTCTTTTGGACCTGTCACATATTGAACACTGAAAAGTCACGCAGGAGAGTCTCTGGGACAAAGGACATTGTGCTTCCTGGTTCCCTGGTAACATGAGTAGCTGCAGGTTTTTGTCTTATTGACTTCAAGACAATGAGACGGAGAGAGAGAGAGAGAGAGAGAGAGAGAGTCTAGATGTTTGTAGCCGGTATAGATGGTTGTTTGTTTATTTATTTATTTATTTATTTATTTTGATGTATTCATCACTACATTAAAGTATCTGCATTGCGTTATCAATTATTAATGTAATTCATCACCGAATGTTGCTTTATAATCTACTATATTCTTTGCATTTTTCAACCCCTTTTTCTACAGGGTTATTTCTGGCCAAGCGCTCAGTGACGCACATTTTAACTCGATGCTTCATTTTTGTGGTTAAACAGCACAGGATTTTGTGACACTGTTGTGTCGGCGTGTCGCACTAGCAACCAGCCGAGTCGGTTCCTGGTAAGCCATCGCTCCAGTCACGCCCAATAATCGCCTTGTGCCTTGTGGCGCGCAGGCCCGATTGGGAGCAGGTGGCTCCGCCGTCGCCGTTTCATTTCTATCTGAGAGAATTTCGCCCTGTTAGTCACGTTCCAGATTCCTGATTTCATACGTCATGTTAGTCATCCAGGACACATTCTTCCACCTGAGACGTAAGTGACGGTGACAGCAGAGCGTTATGAATAGTCCAGGTTGTACCTGGAAGTATTATTTCAGGGTTGGTGAAAAGTCTTCCCATGCTCTGACATGCATCTGTACTGTATAGCAACGCTGTAGTGTGTAGTTCAGTGCCCTTTTTTTTATTCTTTTTTTTTTAGGTAGTCGCATTTTTTGCATGGTTCTGATTCTTTTTCAACGACAAGTTTTCATTAAATGGACACACCTTGTGTTTCTGTTTGCCGTGTGTGTGTACAGTGTATATATGTATGTGTGTCTTTTGTTTTAAACCAGGAAATAATCATCCTGGTTCTAATGCTTTCTTTAACTACTGCTTATGTTCCATATAGAATCCCAGAAAAAAAGTTTAGATGAATCCACAGAGCTTTAGTAGATATAAAGAACAGTTCTGTTCAGGATGTGGAAGCAGCAGAGCACAACACCGAGGATTATGGGTATGGAGCCATACAGTAGGTCTTTCCAGGTATCATACAGAAAGATCCATTTTATGAAATTACTATAGGCTACTAATAGACCATCTGCTTCTGAAGACTTTGTACAGTATGTATGAGAGGTGTCTGTGACTGTGAGTGATACCTGACCGAGACAAGCCGAAAGATGGACATTTCCATGCCCCTGGTGGACGTTAATCAATAAAAAGGAGGACCTTGAGGAATAGTGTGTGTCATCTTTGCCTGGGGAATCAGCCTGCTGACCTCAATAAAAAAAATACAAAATCAATTTCCATTAGTTAATTTCTCCTTCAAGTTTATCAAGGGTAACTCTGATCACATTACCCTGTGTCTGTATGTCTATATCCATCCATCCATCCATCCATCCATCCATCTATTCATTCATCTATTTGACTGTTTATCCATCCATCCATCCATCCAACTTTGTGAATTGCAAATCATGGAAGCATTGTTTTTTTTCTTATGTTTCTGAAAAAAAAAAGCCTTCATGCTACAAATTACTTTGGAATTTACCATGGAAAACTAAAATAATCCTGTAATTGACTATGTACAGTAGACGTGAAAACTCATTGTGAGATGAAAACCCGAGTGACTTATCTACTTCCACATAATCCTTCAATTATTAACCAAGTACAGTGGAACCTTGGATTACGAGCATAAATCCGGAAGTGGGCTCGTATTCCAAAACACTCGTAAACCAAATCATAATTTCCCATAAGAAATAATGAAAACTCAAATTATTGGTTCCACAGCCCCAAAAAATAAATACATAAAAATAATTAATACAATCTATGAAATGAAAATAAAACAAATGAATCTGCACTTTACGTTTAAAAAAAGTACAAAGGTGAGCAGGGAAGGTGAGAGAGTGACGCTCGGTGTCAAAATAAGAGTCGCATGCGTGATAAATGATACTCGGCGCTTGTAAACTAATACTTGCTCGGTTTCCGAATAAAAAATTATTAAAAATCTTTGCTCGGTTTGCGGAACACTCGTAAACCACGTTACTCGCAATCCGAGGTTCCACGTCTTACGTCTTAATCAATGAATTAAAATCTTATTTTAAAATGACTAAAAATGAACTAAAAAATGTGTACTAGGAGTTTTAGAACCTAGTATACGCCAAGATCTAATAATTATCTCGTATTGTTTTTATGATGTTGGCTAACCTGTGAAAAACTGTGGAAAAACCATTACGGGTCAAGTCCCGCCTTCATGCCTCGTCAAGTGAAGATCTAACCAATAATGGATCAGACTGAATTCTTAAAGCCAATCATAACTCAGGATGCGGGATTTGTGAGAAAAGGGTGGGAAGTACTAACGCCTAACCTCAGTAATCCTGATCATTCAGGATAATCTTATTTAAAACTAATCTAAAATGATTCATAAATGTGTTTTAGATCAACAGTGAGATGAAATAATTCATGAATATTGCACTGAACTATGACAAAAAAAAGACCTTTTAAGTCCCGCCTTAGTATTCTAACCAATCATCGCAGAGACTGAATTCTTGCAGCTAATCATAACGCAGAAGGTGGGATTTCCTGACCGCGCATACGCTTACTAACAGAGTTGCAAGCTATTTTAAAACATCGAATCTCCTCTTGGGGGCACTGTGGTCTTGCACCTCCGTGGTCCGGGTTCTGATCCCGCCTCGGGGTGCGTTTGCATGGAGTTTGCATGTTCTCCCCGTGCTTGGTCGGTTTCCTCTGGGTACTCCGGTTTCCTCCTACAGTTCAAAAACATGCCGATTGGGCTCCCAAACAGCCCATAGCGTGTGAATGAGTGTGTACATGTCTGTGTGTGTGTGCTCTGCGATGGATTGGCACTATGTCAAGGGCGTACCCCACCTTGTGCTCGAAGTCTCCTGGGATAGGCTCCAGGCCCCTCGCGACACATCAATCACTTAAACTGCTATAAACGGTTGTTGCCTTACCAGCCTCTCTCATTGTGAAGTCAAGTAACTGACTGCATTCCATGTTTAGTTATGTTGCAGAAAGAGTTTTTAACATGGCAGTGAAATACTGTCAGAGCTTCTGTTAGATAAAATTCATCAACTTGTGTATAGGATCAGCCAGATTGTCTGGTCATTGAGGTTGCCGCACAGTCCCACGCCTGTGGTTCCCTGAGAACCAGCTATACCCATGAGCCCCACTGATTGTGGTTGCGCGAGATGGGAACGCGTCAGACTCTCAGGCTACCTTAAACGCTACCTCATGCTCTATTTTTATCCAGCGCGGCTCCATTCACACCGTTTTGCCTTGAGCACATCACGTCTGTATTCCCACACAAATGAATCGAACTTTGCATAAAAGAAGCAGTATACAGTAAGAACCAATGTGTGTTTTAGTTTAAGGACAACATGATGGAAAGACTCTGTAGGTGGTGCTATGATACGGGACTTTCTCAGACTATGCACAAATACTCCCAAATTGTTCTCGTGAGCGTCCAGCCAAGAAAAATGTGTCCTTTTCCCTTTTCTTTTTCTTGTACAGTTCTATTCCGCTCTATTCCAAAAAAACCTTCCTGTTCCATGAGCTTGAAATCTGCTCACTTCCTGTTATTGTAAGTCCCAAAGTTAGTCACAGATCTACACACACACACGCACACGCACACACGCACACACGCACACACGCACACACACACACACACACACACACACGCACACACACACACACACACACAAACAAAGTGAGTCTCCAACCCACAACGAACCAGCACTGTTTTCTTAAAGGAGGAGTTTGTATTTTGTAACGCCCTCTACTGGCTGTGAGCCAACCTGCACCTAGAATAAACTCATTCACGTTCATGTACTGTAACCTTCTTCGCTAAAAGTACTGTATGTACAGAATGTCTCGTGAGATTCCTTTTAGGGTTTTACTTTTGTCATGCCTGATTCCTTAATGCAAAATACATATCATTCTGAGAAACCAGCGATATCTGATACGTCCTGAAAACACAAATCTCCTTTTTTTTTTTTTTTTTTGTCTTTAATATAAAATAAAACTGAAATGTCTTTTTCAAGAAATTTCCCACAAATGTCTCAGGGTGTGAATCGCCGCTCAAGCTCTCTCTGTCATCGGCTTTTCCTGTAGTTCTGTCTCTCGTCTGCTGATGTCAGCCTGTGTTTGTGCAGCTTTTGTGTAGTCATTTCCTGCCGGTGTGTGTCTGTATAGAGGGGAAAGAATCACACACAGTAAATACTGTTTTTAAGAGATAAAAGAAAGACGTAACAGTGGATTTACAGGTAGTCTGTGATTTAATCACAATTTTAAAATACTCAGATTTACATGTATCATAAACGTGCAGTGTTGGAATAAAGAAATGCATGACAAACTGCTTAGAGGAAACATTTTTATGATCTCTCAAACATTAACATTTAACAAATGTTGAATGAAAAGCGTTCAAATGCACTGGCTGGGTAATATGAGGTGTGGCAACCCACCGACAACGTGGGCTCGAGCCTAGATCCTCAGATCCAAAAGTGCACAAACTAGAGCCTTAGCCGCCTGAGCCACCACTCCTACACCTTACATTTAGTTTGTTCCTGTAAAAATTGTTCCCCATGAAGGAAGCTCGAGCACACATCTTTGGTTTTCCATCTAGAAGCTTTTTGTTTAAGGACAACATGATGGAAAGTTTCACTTGCAGTTCAGCACGCCTGGTGATGAGACTATGGGGAGCCATTAGGGTCAAACGGCCATATGATTCATTTGCATTTAAAAAATAGTAATGCTTTAAAAATTTCTAGATTAATCACATGCGTTAATATTGACAGCCCTGTGTCTGTCCCTGGGTTGGGTAAATAATGTTTTTTCCAAATTCTAAAGAATATCCTGTCATGTACACTAACATGTGCAGGACGGAGGATACTCCAGGAGCATGCTTGGCTGGAAACCTGTTCTTTCTTATGAACCTATAATCCTATAATACCAGATTGGCCTGTTTTTTTTGTTTGTTTTGTTTTTTTTTTCTTTTCATTTCCAAGTATGTAAACATTAGTGATTACAAGTACTGCAAGTACAATAACGGTGCTCTCTTGTGCCCCCTGCAGGCCTGTCTGAGGAGAGCAAGGTGCTCACGCCAGCGTTCACCGATTCCCTGCGTCTATACAGACAAGCCAAGGGTCACTACGGCACCTGGGACATGATGTGCGGGGATCCAGCACAGGTCAGTTCTCTAATCGCAGCCCGGACTCGGGGTCAGAGTAGGATAGTTTCACTAAGTACATTTTATAACTGGATATAAAATAACTCTATTATATATTTACCTGTTGAGATCTAATCTTTGAGATTTGCGTGAATAATAGTCAGCTCGTGTTTGAACCATGTTTGCACATTTAAGTGAATTGTATTATTATGTTATATATGTACTGTATGCACTGTGTATATATATATATATATATATATATATATATATATATATATAAATTATAAATTATCACCTAAGACCTGCTATAACAAGTTATAACTGCACAGTCAAAAATTGTATTTATATAATATATAAAATAATATTTTTTTATATTATTCATAATTTGAACGATGACTAGAAGTGGTGTTTTGCCTTACAAGGATGAAAGCAGTCTTAGGAGTGATCGTCAGTGTGCTCTGATGATCTATGCCTGTTTAGGTCTTGTGAAAAGGCTTGTTCACCCCCACGTAACCCCACATTCCTGTTCCGGTTTTCTTCCTCCTGTCTTCCTCTCGGGTCGTTCGCTTTCTCCTTTCCCGCCTTTTTCTCCTTCCATTCTCCCTTCCTGTCCCCGCCGGTCTGCTCTGCTGGAAAGGCTGGCGTTTCCTCTCTTGTGATTTGAATCCAGGCTTTGTGCATGGAGAAGGTCAGGTGAGACACTGGTAGCACTGTAAAGCAGGTGGTCATGCAGTAAAAACAAACATCCGGCTCAACTCAAAGCCCTCAACTTCAATAATTAAATAATTATCGATTATTTGCATGCATGTACAGTAAGTCTAACTGTATCCTTAGCCCCAGTAATTAAAGGAAATTGTTCTTTTTAATAATAAAACTTGCAATTTTTTTTTTTTTAATTCTTCTTCCTCTGTTCCCTTTATGCGTTCTTGCATGTCCAGCTTGTTGATGTGTCAGACAGGGTTCACTGATTTGCAGATTGCTGTCCTTTTCATTCACCTGCCATGTGGTCTTTTACTTACTGCAGAGCTAAAGTAGTATTTACTCATTTGGGTTGCCTTGTTGTTTTTTGATGATGATATGTAGTCAGCCGAACCCTCAGTTTACATCTACAGCAAACGGTGAAAAGGCTAACTGATCTCCAGAATGGAGAATGCATCCTAAAGTCTCTTGGCACCGGGACCAATCCTTCATCTGGAGCTTTCATTCGATTCAATTCATATTCATCTATTTTTTCAAAAGATTGCAGCTGTGTTCCACCCAAAACTCAGGCATGTTAAGCAAGATGGTCTTTATGCTACAGTACATACTTGTGGCAGCCATTAAAAATGAAACAATTTCTAATTGATTCATTTATTGATTGATTTGTTTGACATAACATGGTTCTGGTTTCTAGCTGGAAGCGCTGCAAAATACAATATCCATGATCTCTATCATACAGTGTCCATCAAAGGTCACAAACCTTACATCAGAAGCACTTTTAATGCTCTTATGTGTATCAAATCAAAGTTCCTGACCCACAGTTTAATGTAGGAGGGGCGTTCAAGTCAAACGGGGACTTCTTGTAAATGAAGCCATAAAACTGATTGACGTGCCTAGAAGACTTCGAGTACATTATGATGACGATCAGTCTCTTAGCCGCAGTAAAAGATTTAAATTGTGGAAGAAGATGAGTGATGCCCGTGAGTGATGATCGCGGTCGACGTGGCTCGGAGCGCACCGCTGTCGTTCCTGTTAACACTCAGCGAGTGGAACGCCTGATCATTAAAAATCGACGCATAACTGGTCGGCAATTTGAGGAAGATAGGCATCTGCCTATGCCAACTGTACACACAGTTATGAACATCACTTGCACATTACAGGGACTCGTCTGGGTCAGTCCTGACCTCATTTCGAGCAAGTTCCACATGTTTTGGGGGCCTGCGTTCAAGTCATGAAGGAGGTAGTCCGATCATGGCGTACATCTGGCGTACCGAGAGAACTTTTTACTTTCGTGGAATCCAAGCACTAAGATAAGTGCATTAGTGTAGCAGGGGATTATACAGAGAAATAAGGGTCCCGGTTTGACTCGAACAGCCCTCGTAAAAAGCCAAGGGAGTTGAGGAGCTCGCTCAACATCCATGTCTGTCAACTCTCTGGCCCCTACAGGTCCAACTAGCTATTTGAGCTTTCACTTCTGTCATCTTATACTTCAGATAGATCAGGGTCAAACTCAGATTTGAATACGATGCAAAGTGCTCGGGTCACGCCCTGAGGTCCAACTCTAATTTCGGATCACAGTGTAAGTTCTGTTCAGGTATAGTTATGTATCTTTAATGGGTTTTAAAAATACATAAAATCCTGTAGGTCTATCATCAGATGTACAGTATAATATGTATAATAGACGCACCCTAGAGACGAGGGTTACACACTGAAAGGTGGAATTTAGTGCTTTGTATTAACTGAGGTTTTTTTTTAATTTTTTTTATACTACACGTCTCCGTGTGTTCTTCTGTGATATGCTGTTGCCTACCTACAGAAACGCACCCAAAGGAAAAAATGTCTTGTTACCAGAAAAAGCTCTGCCGTGCATGTTTTCACGGTGGTGATTCACAGCTAGTGATGACAAGACTGGTGACAGGTTCCTAGGGTTGTGTAAGTAAATGGAAAAAAAAAAAAAGCCCTTTCGTTTTACTGTTCTTGTAGGATCACATGTTGTGCAGGACGGATTCTTATTTTTAGATAGAATTCAGCTTTGAAAGTATCCTGATAAAAGAGCAGAGCACGGACACGATCAGGACTTTTCTCATTGCCACTGATTTCCATGCCAAATGCACATGCGGCCTCAACTCTCCCGCCACATGTACTGTGTAGCTCTTATAAAAGCCCTTGCTTTGGTATACTCAACCAGTAACCATGGTTCTATGACTCGGTAGATCACGGTTACTCATCTTTTTGCTTGATTTCGTTCTTGACCATCAGTGTGGATTTCCTTGCACTTAGCGGAGGCAATGTTTACAACTTGTCAGAGTTCGCAACTCATATTCCACCTCACAAGGCAGTATAACAGAGGGCACCCATAACCATAATAGAACCTTCAGGATGGCTTCCTTTGGAACCTTTCCCATTCCCACTGATTTCCTTACCAAATCCACATCGGAAATACTCCACCTCATGTCTGACCCCACATGCATAGTCTATAAAAGCTCTTGCTTTGCTAAACTCACCCTATGACCCAGGTTGTCCTAGTGGTCCGCCATCAAGTCATAGACACTCACTGAGTATTCATTCTTAATCCTGTATTCAGGGTCACGGGGGGCCTGGAGCCTATCCCAGGAGACTTCGGGCACATGACAGGGTGCCAATCCATCGCAGGGCACAGACACACACACACACATACACTCACTCATTCACACACTACTGGCAATTTGGGAACGCCAAGTAGCCTAACCTACATGTCTTTGGACTGTGGGAGGAAACCGGAGTACCCGGAGGAAACCCACCAAGCACGGGGAGAACATGCAAACGCCATGCACACCCTGGCCGGGGATCGAACCCGGACCCTGGCGGTGCAAGGCGACAGTGCTAACCACTAAACCACCATGCTATAAGGTAAATAATTACTTAATGTTTGAAGCTTGGTGGCACCGCCAGGGTCTTGATTCCCGCCTGTGTACATTGAGTTTGCATGTTCTCCCCCATGCTTGGTGGGTTTCCTCCAGGTACGCCGGTTTCCTCCATTCAGATTAGGCGTTCCCAAATTGCTCTTGATGTGTGAATGCAAGTGTGTGTTCTGCGTTGGATTGGCAACCCATCCATGTTGTTCCCCCACCTCGTGTAAGTCTCCTGGGATAGGCTCCAGACCCCCTGTGACCTTGTATGGATAAAGCGGTATAGACAATGAGTGAGCGAGTCAATGTTTAAGGGTTTTTTTTTTATTTTTTTATTTTTTAAGACTACTGGGAATGAAAACCATTCTTGTGCTTTTGCATAGTCCTTTATTTGGTTTCTGTTTGGTGTGCATCACCTATTCACAACAGAGCACATGGATCGACCAATAATCAGTCTGTACAATCTGGCAACGGTAGATTGATGGTGAGAGACATTATTCCACTGTCTGTGAGTCACTAATGACATTATACTGCTGTGTAGACATGCTCGCTGAGTTCCAAAAAACCTGAAAACTAATCATCTCCATCATTTTATTCTACAGGGTGGGCCATTTATATGGATACATCTTAATAAAATGGGAATAGTTGGTGATATTAACGTCCTGTTTGTGGATCCAACTTTTGTTTTTTCAATAGGAAGAGGGTCATGTGACCCATCAAACTGATTGGGAATTTCTTCTCCCACTCTTCACACACTGATAGCAACATCGCAGGAGAAATGCCAGCACAGGCTTCCAGTATCCGTAGTTTCAGGTGCTGCACATCTCGTATCTTCACACCATAGACAATTGCCTTCAGAAGATAAAAGTCTAAAGGGGTCAGATCGGGAGACCTTGGGGGCCATTGACATTGACAATCCATCACAATGGGCAGCACATTGAACACATTTTATAAGTGGTCAGAAACTTGTAAATAACTCATGAAAGAATAAAGTTACATTAAAACCAAGCACATCATTGTTTTTCTTGTGAAATTCCCAATCAGTTTGATGTGTCACATGACCCTCTTCCTATTGAAAAAACAAAAGTTGGATCCAAGATGGCCGACTTCCAAATGGCCACCATGGTCACCACCCATCTTGAAAAGTTTGCCCCCTCACATATA
>JAAGKR010000156.1:84536-182494 GCA_011419295.1 Clarias macrocephalus
GTTTTTTTTTTTTTTTTTTTTTAAGACTACTGGGAATGAAAACCATTCTTGTGCTTTTGCATAGTCCTTTATTTGGTTTCTGTTTGGTGTGCATCACTTATTCACAACAGAGCACATGGATCGACCAATAATCAGTCTGTACAATCTGGCAACGGTAGATTGATGGTGAGAGACATTATTCCACTGTCTGTGAGTCACTAATGACATTATACTGCTGTGTAGACATGCTCGCTGAGTTCCAAAAAACCTGAAAACTAATCATCTCCATCATTTTATTCTACAGGGTGGGCCATTTATATGGATACATCTTAATAAAATGGGAGTGGTTGGTGATATTAACGTCCTGTTTGTGGCACATTAGTATATGTGAGGGGGCAAACTTTTCAAGATGGGTGGTGACCGTGGTGGCCATTTGGAAGTCGGCCATCTTGGATCCAACTTTTGTTTTTTCAATAGGAAGAGGGTCATGTGACACATCAAACTTATTGGGAATTTCACAAGAAACACAACGATGTGCTTGGTTTTAATGTAACTTTATTCTTTCATGAGTTATTTACAAGTTTCTGACCACTTATAAAATGTGTTCAATGTGCTGCCCATTGTGATGGATTGTCAATGCAACCCTCTTCTCCCACTCTTCACACACTGATAGCAACATCGCAGGAGAAATGCCAGCACAGGCTTCCAGTATCCGTAGTTTCAGGTGCTGCACATCTCGTATCTTCACACCATAGACAATTGCCTTCAGATGACCCCAAAGATAAAAGTCTAAAGGGGTCAGATCGGGAGACCTTGGGGGCCATTGACATTGACAATCCATCACAATGGGCAGCACATTGAACACATTTTATAAGTGGTCAGAAACTTGTAAATAACTCATGAAAGAATAAAGTTACATTAAAACCAAGCACACCATTGTTTTTCTTGTCACATGACCCTCTTCCTATTGAAAAAACAAAAGTTGGATCCAAGATGGCCGACTTCCAAATGGCCACCATGGTCACCACCCATCTTGAAAAGTTTGCCCCCTCACATATACTAATGTGCCACAAACAGGACGTTAATATCACCAACCATTCCCATTTTATTAAGGTGTATCCATATAAATGGCCCACCATTACTTCATGTATGAATGACACCATTACTGCTTTAGGTCTTTACTACATCCTGGTGCAGGCTAAAAATAAGGTGCCCATTGTAAAAATAAAAAAATAAAAAAATTTTAAAAAAGTAGTGCATGTGTCTTTGTGTGATGTCTGCATTCCCGGGGTATTCACTCCCCGAGAATTCTTCACCACAAGTTGCTGGAAATGTGTGTGTGTCTGTGTGTGTGTCTGTGTGTGTGTCTGTGTGTGTGTCTGTGTGTGTGTCTGTGTGTGTCTGTGTGTGTCTGTGTGTGTGTGTGTGTGTGTGTGTGTGTGTGTGTGTGTGTAGGTTTATATTTATAGTCAACAGATTTGGTGTAAAGCTGAACGTCGTCTCCATGTGAGGACGCTGAGGCTGAACGCCTGCTGCTCCTCAGGAACGTGATGAGGACAGACGACATGTTACTGTGTGTGTGTGTGTGTGTGTGTGTGTGTGTGTGTGTGTGTGTGTGTGTGTGTGTGTGTGTGTGCTGTTGTAAGTGATGGGTGTGGGACTTTTTCCTAATTCTAAGAGGGCTTTGTGCAAATTGGCACCCACCTTGCACTGCCCGTGCGTGTTGCCATGGAAACTGAATGGGAGGGGGCTGCAGATGCCTGATTTCTCTACAGTGTCTTGTAGTGCTCAGTAGACGTCTCATGCAGTGCAGGCGGTAATGTGTTGGATTAATACTGTATATGCGTAACTGAACACTCAACAGTTAATTGATGCCATAAAATATCACTGAAAATATTCATAACAGGTCCGTGAACACGGTTATGGTTGCAAAATGTGTAACATTTGATTTATTTATTTTTTTATCCTTATTTATTTCTTTTCTTTGCTTTTCCGTACTAGGGTTTCCTCTTCCAGTTTATATACTGCACTTGTGATAGTGCTCTCTGTAGAGCATTCCTGTCTCTCATTTCAATTTAATCAAAACTAGTCAATCTTGGCTATGTGTTATGTCATGGATGAAAGAGAGACGACATGTATAACATAATTTACATACCATAATGTCCTCCGAGTATTCATTAGAAAGATCCTAAATCCGAAGGGGCGTTCAAGTCAAACCGGGACGTTGATTGTGCAGAATGACAGAACACAGTTATGAGAGTGAAAACTCACTTTATTTCTCTATATAATCCCTAATCCCTAATAAGTGCACTAATGCACTTTTATACCAGTGTTTCACTCTTGCTTGGACACCATCGATGTAAAAAGTTTTCTCTTGCTGTACGGCTGGAACGCTGGCCTCCCAGGAACTCCTTTAATAGGGAATGTGGAAACGGCTTGCATAACGCCGTGCAGGAGCTACGCAGCCTTCTTTAAAGTATTTGCACCATTCTAATGTTTTACTGTGTCTCATCAGCGTACTGTGCTTGAAGTCTTCTGTAAATGAACGAAGTCCCGGTTTGACTTGAACAGACCAAATAGAAACCTTCCACCATAAGACCACTCCTACTGGTCTGTTGGACCATTCTTTTCACAGCAGTGACAAGGTGGTGTGTGTGTGTGTGTGTGTGTATGTGTGTGTGTATGTGTGTGTGTATGTGTGTGTGTATGTGTGTGTGTATGTGTGTGTGTATGTGTGGGTGTATGTGTGGGTGTATGTGTGGGTGTATGTGTGGGTGTATGTGTGTGTGTATGTGTGTATGTGTGTATGTGTGTATGTGTGTATGTGTGTATGTGTGTGTGTGTATGTGTGTGTATGTGTGTATGTATATGTGTGTGTGTGTGTGTGTGTGTGTGTGTATGTGTGTGTATATATGTGTGTGTATATATGTGTGTGTATATATGTGTGTGTATATATGTGTGTGTATATATGTGTGTGTATATATGTGTGTGTATATATGTGTGTGTTTGTGTGTGTGTGTTTGTGTGTGTGTGTTTGTGTTTGTGTGTGTGTGTGTGTGTGTGTATGTGTGTATGTGTGTGTGTGTGTGTGTGTGTGTGTGTGTGTGTGTGTGTGTGTGTGTGGGGGGCACTGGTATGAGTGTATCAGGTGCAGCAGCATTAACAAGAATCGACACATCAGTGCGGTTTCTGAGATGAGAACCGCCCACTAAAAATATCCAGCTATGTGCATTGATTTAGGAGCGCCCACACAAGGCTTGTACTACTACGCCCACACTACTAATACATGAACGCATCTGGACAACAGAGCGTCCTGGCTTCCTTCTTGTTTCGGCGCTCTTTGATCTTGTCCTTCAGCTCCTACAGTACATACATTTTTAAAACTTCCCACTAATAAAGGTTATCGCAGGTAACGCATTGTTTTTCAATTACAAAGCACGATGGTTGGTTCTTGTGATCACTGTGTCATCTGCTTGCACCTTGTAATCTGAAGTTGCCGGTTTAATCCTGAGGCTTGATCAAGCTTAAGATGATGTTTCATCCAAATGTTTAGGTACGACTTATATTTGTCAAGAAAGCCTTTATGACAATAAGCCGAGAGCCCATCCACACACCCACACACGCTCCCTGATGTGGTCAGCACACTTCAAAGCTCGGTTGTTATTCCTAACACTTCAAACACTGTGAACGAGGGACCACTTCAGGATAAGAGTGTTCGTTAGTGGATAATGAGTGTGAGGTGATCAAACATCAGTTGAGTTTTTTTTTTTTAGCTTAACATGTCACGCTTTGCAATTGCAAGGCCACCCAGGCGCTGTCCAGAAACTGCATATACACAAAAGCTAAAGCCTGTTGGTGTGGTTGCACAAGAGTACTCGCATGCTTTTGTGCTTCTTAAAGTAGGAATGCTAAGCAGTGGCATTGGCTTCATCTGTTTTGTGCTCCGAATATATTTGTATATACATTCATGCACTATATGGACAAAAGAATTTAGCCAAATCTGCTATATGCATCCAAATACATATACTTCAATATGGACTTGGTCCACCTTTTTCAGCTGTAACAGCCGTCTACAAGGTGATGAAGTGTTTCTGTGGGAATTCGTGCCCATTCATTCTGTAGAGCGTTTATGAGGTGGACGAGAAGGCCTGGCTCGTAATCTCCGTTCCAGTTCATCCCGAAGGTGCTCGATGGGGTTGAGGTCAGGGCTCTGTGTTAGGGCCAGTCAAGTTCTTCCACATCAAACCATGTCTTTTATAGTCGTTGCAAACTGTTGTCACAAAGTTGGAAATGTAGCATTGTCCAAGATGAGCATTAAGATTGTCCATCACTGGGACAAGGTAAAAAGGGATAAGGAGCCTGATTGAAACACCTCAATCCAATAATCAACAGGTTTGGCCACATACATTTGTCCATATAGTGTATGACCTAAAAGTTATTTTTATTATTATAATTTTTTTTTACTATTATCAGATAAAAAAAATTCTACAGTTTTTGTGTATGTTTGTTTGTGTGTAGATTCTGGCCAATCTGGTGATGGAGACACTGCATCCAGAGCTCAAGACAAAGATAGGGCCTCGGCTGAAGGGCAAACTGCAGCAGAGACAAAGGAGCTGGATGCTGGTCAGTCCTTAACCCTGAGACGTGATGTTTAAAACCCTCATTTCTCCATCATTAATATCATCAATGATGATCATCAATATCAATAGTAACATAACACGTTGTGACTTATACGTTGTGTATCTAATATATTTATAGAACACATACAATACCTGCTTGATTTGGCGGGGGGTGACTTGAAGTGACCAAAGCTGTATTATTTTGTCCTTTTTGATAACTGTACAAATTATCTGAACTTTTACATGAAATCTTAATTCAAATTAGAGTAAACATTAGGTGAAATTCTCCCTTCACTTTAGTTTTCTCTCCATGTGGCCATGCCCAACAAATCTCATTCACATCTTTCGCGTAGGCTAAAGTGGCTCAATTTTACTGCAAAAGCCATGTATTTCACCCAAGTTTTGTGTCACATCCCCCTGAACCATAGTCGCGCCTCACATTGGGGTTGTCGGCGTCATCTGTATTGTCTAAAACCATTTATGGGAATTTGATCAAACCTTCAGAGAACCTTTGTTACAAAGCATTGATTTGCACTAGCGACTTCATTTTGAGTGGGCAGTCAACCCATGTTTTCATTGGAAGACTTACAATTGTTTTAGTCTAGAAAGCTTTTTTTGGTTGAAGTTCAATTTGGGATTTAGCATGCTTGACATCATATTTGGGAAGCCAAAACACAAGCCCTAAGATCAGTAACTGAAACTGCGGGAAAGGACAGCTTTGGGGCTGTGGGGGTAAGTGGTGACGGTGCTGCCCGGGACATTAAGCTGTTAATGCACTGTTGGGTGCTGAAACAAGAAGAACACACCTAGTATAAGTGTGACTCAATCAATTATCTCATCTTTATAAGAGTATAGACCAAGAGACAAATGTGGACCCAGAGAACCAATTCAGCAAAATGATGAGCAGCATGCGATGTATGAAGACGCTTAACGCTTTTTCTGAGATGTCCCTGATTAAGATGCTTCCTAGACAGACATACTGTACACCTTCGCCATAATGATACCGAACAGAAATATCCTCTTGCCGTCACTGTATTCATGATAACTGTTTTTTTCTAACATGATAATTTTTTACACTCCGTGACCTCCTGCTGTTTGTGTGTTGGTTGGTTGGTTGCTTAATAGATCACGGATGCAGCGTACAGGCAGGTGCTGAGTCAGACCCGAGCGCAGTATCAGGCGCTGGTACAGGCCTGTGAGGTAGAGCACCCCCGTCTGGACGCTGTGCTGCGGACAGACATGGACCAGATCGTTGCCTCCAAAGAACATGTAGCAGGAAGGATGCGGGGTAAGTCCGAACACCGTTCAGAAATGAAAAGAATGGTCAACCAAAGAGGTTGATGTAGTTATTAAAGGTGGGTGTCCAAAGTGCCAAAGTGATGAGTTGATTGCGCATGGGATTACTGGAGGCAGCAAACACTGATCTAAGAGTTCCTTACAAAATAATCTGTGGATCACATGGTGATGACGGAAGTTTTGATGATCACATTTCACCAGGTTTTATCATAATCGTTAAAAGTTTCATTCCGTCCTCACCTTTTTCAGAAACGTTTCCACCCTTTCCCAGTCTCTTAATAATCCTGCTTTCCTCCCCTCCCTCGCTCTCGTTACACATTAGTTTAAACTGCATGCTGAAAGTGCTCACTAGCTGAAAGAAAAAGGCTTGGCAAGCCAAAGGCACTGTGCTTTTCTAACACAGCAGTACTGGTAGGACTGCATTCCACGCACAGCCCCGGAGCTCATTTACCTTCAGGACTGAAACCAAGATACAATTGTTAATACAGTAGTACTGCGTGTGAGATCACGGAAGCTCTTTCGTTTCAGTTGTAACGAATGTAGCAGCTGAATGGAACTTAGCTGTGGGTGAGGCTGGATAATAAGGAAAGGTAGCGCGGCAGAAATTTATATGTCATGGTTCTCAAAGGCATTTCTATGACACATATGTCTCTGTAGGTTTGCCTACTTGGCTAATCAGATGCCAACATTTTTTTATTATTATTATTATATATTTTTTAATTTTTCCCAGATTTTCTCCCTAATTTAGTGGTGTCTAATTCCTCCCCATCACTAGGGGGCTCCCACATTAAGGCTACTTCTAGCACTCAGTTGGGAGGGCCGAAGACTATTACGTGTTCCCTCCGAACCATGTGACGCCAGCTTCTTTTCGAACTGCTCACTCACGCACCATTGGGGCGTTGTAACACGTTCGGAGGACAGCGCTATCCGCTCCTTCCGCTTGCGTGAGCTCATAGACGCCCCTGATTGGCTGTAGAGCCGTGATTAATATGAGAGCACTAAGTGCCTCCCATCCCTCCCCTCTGAGAGAGCTCGGCCAATCAGAGGTTACAGCATCACCCGGGAATCGAACTCGCGATCTCCAGATAATAGGGCGAGTACCTTACCACTGCGCTACTTGGAAGGCCAGATAAGGTCTTAGCATTGTTTCAAATGCAGTAACGCTAAATGTACGTTTAAGGTGCATTAGATGTGTAAGATATGGGGAAATTTGGCAAGAAAGCTACAAAGTGGTATCAAAGTTTCGATGCTAGTTTCGTAACACACAAACATGGCAGCACAAGGCTGCACAGACACCCACACGGAGCACCAACCTTCATAAGTCAGTGCGCCAAAAGACATCATCCTGTGTAAACTGTGCAACTGGCGCTATTCTGTCCACATGCGTTTCCATGTCTTAAATTTCATCATGGGCGGCAGGTTTGAACAAAGGGCGAACTTGTGACGATCATTACCGCCGAGCATTACCTGCCTGAAAAAAAGCCAGGCAGGTCCATACTCATCATCTTTTTTTCGACATTTTTGGCATCGTGCATCAAGAATTCGTCCCCAGGGGCCCCTGGTAGCGAATTCTACTGCCAGGTTAAAAGGTGTCTGATGAAGGTCGTATGGTGAAAGCAACCTGATCTGTGGTGCACCAATCCCCAAATTGACTTCGATACCACCTCGTAGTAGTCTTTGACTAGTAATTTGGCAAGATTTAACCAGTAGCATTAGCATGCTAACTAGAGTTAGCTTTAGCAAAGACTAATATGGCACCACAAACAAAGTGTTCTAAAGCATTCTTTACTAAATCAAACTAAATCAAGATAGATGAAATCCCAAATGGCTTTGATTGATTGGTTCTGGATACTGTTTAAATGTAAATACCTAATCAGAAATATTTTATATCAATTTTTAACCTGATTAATTTTTTTTTTCCTAATAAAGGGTGCCTCACAGCCCACCTGCAATACCCTTATGGTCCACTAGGGGAGCCCACACTTTGGGAAATACTGTTTTAGACTATACCAAAAATTTTCCAAATGGGGTTTTGAAATAGGAAGAAATAATAAATGATGATTGTACATTACTTTAAGTTCAGAAATTGTATAATTTAATAATCCGTCCTGATTTGTATTGGAACATGTCTTGGATTACACTCTTCTTTTTTCTTTTTTTTTTTTTTTTTTTGATCAGCTTCACAAAAACAAGCTTTTGACTGCAGAATAGAGCTTGTGTTAGATTTTCTATTCCTGATGACAATAAGATCAGCATAATCCATTTGTTTTGTTTGATAATGTTACATTGTCTGGCGTCTGATGGTCGTGTTTCTGTTTACGCGTGCAGCACTGGTGCTTCCGGGTGCAGAAGAAGTTCTTAGGAGAAACGTGCAGACCTACATCTCCTCCATACTGGAAGCTCTGATGGACCCAGTGGGCCAGGGGTTCTCTGAGGTCAGGGAGGTTCTCTCCCGTGAGCTGGTAGAAATCAGCAAGAACACTGTCAATGATGGAGGCAGGGAGGTGCTTGGAAAGGTGAGGACAGCACACAGCCGAAAGGCTGCTGTGTAATTACCGTTATGTCAAAACATGTAAAGCCAGACAATCTAAAAACCATAATAAATCCACAAAGAATGCAGCAAAATAAAACTACTACCTGCTAATATTGCCAAATATTGCCATGGATACAGAGGGATGTTAAGACCTTTCACACCATTACCTATGTGAAAATCAGAGGCAACATTAACATATAAATGAATGCAGACCAAATGTAAAAAGTCCAATCAAATACATGAATATATATATATTTATTTTTTTCAATCAACATTGATTATTTGTCGATTTATCTTCCTTCAGCATATGGAGAAGGTCTCCATGTTGGCCTTCCATCCGGTGAAGATGCAGGGCTGCTATGAGAAGATGGAGCAGCTGAGTCTGGAGGGCTTGCAGCAGAGATTTGATGTGTGCAGCCCTTCTGTGTTCATACAGCGAGCTCAGATCCTCATGCGAGAGGTTCGTTCCTTCCTTTGACTCTCATCAAAACCATTATCATCCTGCTTTCTTTAATCCTGTGAATATTTGGTCACGCTGAATAACTGCATATTTCATGTCTGTCATTAACAGTACAAAGTAGGCAGAACATGAATATCTCATTTTTAATAGCTGCTTAGTCCATTCAGCACTGGGAATGTTCATGTTCATGACTTGGAAAACAAAGCAATAGTGACATCGTGTGGCAGCATGTAGTACTACAGGAGGATTAATGGCATTGTTTGTAGACGATGACCCCATTTGAGTGTAGGAAAAAAAATTCTGTGGACACAATGAGGACAAGTTTGTTTATTATATTAACTTAATCCAACTATTCACATATTAGACTCCTTATTTACAAGTGTACAATCACGTCTTAGCTTTTTTTCCCTCCCTAAGAGCTTGAGTGCTTTTTATTCCGGAAGCTTCTACCACGAGGACATATTAGAACTGAGTGAATATATTTTATATAAAAAAATTTTTTAAAAACACAGCCTGTGCTTTGTTAGTAATTGGGAACAGCTTAGAGCTTGACAAATACAACTTTCCTGTAGATTGTATAAAATTAAGTAAAATAACAGACAAGTAGGACGCGAGTTCTGTAAAGTCCGCAAGCATCCGTGAGGACCGGCAAAATATCAAACATGTTTAATTCTTCGCGCAGAAAGATGGAAACGTAATCACAGCACCAAAACGCGCTGTGAATCATGATGAACCATACTTACAGCTACCGGGCGAAACCGCGTAGGTGAGAGAGGGGAATTTTACCGACAGCTGACACGAGTGGCTGCGCGCGAGTTGCTGAGCTCTCCCGCTCTCTTAGCGCTAGTCAGCTTTGAAAACTGCTTGTGTTCTTTACGTGACTAACCTTCAAATGCCTGATGAGGTTCGTGGTGTTAAAATGCTTTGGGTGCTTCTGCCTCGTGGACTGGTGAAGCCATTTTATCAACGCGCAAAAATATTTGTCTCGTTTTGCGTCATCTGATCGGCTTTTCTATATCGGCCATTATAGAGACTGCCGATCAAACTTCCCACAGCAATTATCGGCCGATTATGATCGGCGACCGATTTATCGGAGCACCCTAAGTATTTAGATATCTGCAAAGTCTAACCTGCACCATAAGTGAAACCAAAACGTTGAGTAAAGGCGATGTTGTGGACAGTAATGTGCTGGATTTAATAATCTACTTTAAAATAAGCTACTGTGGAACCTCGGATTGCGAGTAGCCCGGTTTGATATACAAGTATCAAGTATCATCGAGTATCATGTGGCACGCATGCGCTTCTTGTTTTGACACCAAGCGTCATATGATCACAACTGAGCCAATGGTTCTTCTCTCTCACGCGCTGTGGAATTGTGGGTAATCATCTCCCACTCTCTGTCTCTATGCATGCGTTACTCGTATAGTCAACATCTGTGCGCATGTACTGTTTACTACAGCACTATGACCGTGTGTGTGTGTGTGTGTGTGTGTGTGTGTGTGTGCGCGTACAGCATGTTTTATTTTGTGTATGTGTGTGTGGGATGACTTTTACACACACACACTAGTTTACCAAATAGAGACTCACTCACATTCTTGTGTGAGGGTGAGTCTCTATTTAGTAAACTGGTGTGTGTGTGTGTGTGTGTGTGTGTGAGAAAGTCATCCTAGACAGCAGTAATATAAAAATTTAAATATTAAATATTTTAGCTATAAAATATGATAACATTACAATACACTTTAAGATAAACTGCTTTTTATTATTATTATTATTATTATTATTATTATTATTATTATTATTTATTTTATTTTTTTTCCATCTGGTCTTTTTCTGAAACTTCTCTGCTTTTCAACACAGCAAATGGACAATGCCGTGTACACTTTTGAGCAGCTGCTTCACCAGAACATGGAGGAACAGTCCGGGGAGGAACTGATTAAAACCATCCATCGCTGCCAGGACAGAGTACTGAAGGTAAATCAACTGGAGATCTGTTCAAACCAGCACTAATGACTAATCTCAGTAATATGTGGCCTATTCAATGGCTTTGTATTTAACCTTTTAATTAATTAATTAATTAATTATAAAAAGGAAAAAAAGTTAACTAAATGTTTTTAACAGCTACAGTAGAATACCTGCAAACAAAAAGCATGTGCATTTGTTTCAGAAATTCGACTATGATAGCAGCACTGTGCGCAAGAAGTTCTTCAGAGAAGCACTGCTGCAGATCATTATCCCGTACATGCTGAAACAGCTCCATCCCCTGTATGCTCCTGTAAGTATGACGCACCACTTGTCCTGCGTTCTGCCTCTATCTGTGTCTGGATCTCACTCTGTTCCAGGCGTGTGACACTGTGCCATTATTTGTACCTGCATCGTTTTCATAATGTAAACATATCTAATTGTGTCTGTTTTCAGATTTCTATCTGTAGTCGGAGTGACTTAAGCTTGAATCATAAAAAAAAATCTAGTAGTAGAAATGGGAGCAATGTTATCAACAGTTCCTCATTCTCGGCCACTCAAATTCATATCTGAGCTTTTCTTCATCCCAGGGCCGAATAACTGTTGCTGGTTTAGCTTGCGTGAACCTGACCAGGCTGTTGCAGTACTAAGGATGCTAAAGATACATCTCAGTGCATCACATATTAATAACTGTACATCAAGGTTTAAGGTTCTGATCTGACAAAATAAACCCTCTGGCTCACGGCACTTGTGTCCCAACTTGTGTCCCAACTTGTGTCCCACAGGATTTCAGTCTCTACTAACATCTTTAGTCTTTATTCCATGTTCCCCTTAACCATTCTGGAAAGTTTTCTTAAACAAGTAGATCTTGACACCGGTCCTATACACAGTGGATCCCTCATCAACCACATTTGTTTTACTAAGTTGAAGGTTTAATAATGTATTGGACACTTCTTAACCCAATTTAAATCTCCTTAATTGTTTTCAATGCTTGATGCAGCCCAATAATTTGGCCCTTCTAAAATGGAGACAGAAAACACTTCCAGATATTAGACTTTTGCATTGACATTAATCTTAACCGTGACCTTGTTTAGGATAATTGTAAAATCTAGTTAATTGATATGATGCGATGAAATTTTTAAAGCCAACAAACCACACACACGCTCGTTCTTGAAATACTGCACTAACTGAAATAGTACATAGATGCATATACTGTACCCCCTGAGATTCATATTCAGTCTTTATGTCTTTACACTGAGCAACATCTTAAAAAAAGATTTTCTAAAAGATTCACCCCAAAATTGTTCTGTATCTGTGTATTCTTCTCAGGAACTGCCTAAGTTCAAAGACTTCATCTTTGCGGATTACTCCCGCTTCATATTAGTGGAGAACATTTTTGAGGAGGTCGTCCTACAGTCGGTCACCAAAGACATCATGATGGGTAAGATGGTGTATATTCTCGGTTTCTATACAGCATGAGTTCTCAATTGTAACACTGAGCATTTTCACAAAAACCAACTATTTCTGGCGTTTTCTTTTCTCATCTTCACTTTATCCACTGCAGCACATAATCTCACCTGGATACTAGAGTTAGAACAAAGAAAACAAAGTTTCAACCAATTTATTTATTTATTTATTTATTTGGATTTTTCCCCGCTTAGTCGTGTCCAATTCCTCCCCGTCACTAGGGGGCTCCCACATTAAGGCTACTACTACCACTCAGCCGGGAGGGCCGAAGATTATCACGTGTTTCCTCTGAACCACGTGACGCCAGCCGACCGCATCTTTTCGAACTGCTCGCTCGCGTAACACACTCGAAGGACAGCGCTATCCGCTCCCTCCGTTGCGTGAGCTCACAGACGCCCCTGACTGGCTGTAGAGCCGTGATTAATGTGGGAGCACTAAGTACCTCTCATCCCTCCCCACTGAGAGAGCTCGGCCAATCAGCTCTCTCTAGACCTCCGGCTGCGAGAGGTTACAGCACCACTCGGGATTCGAACTAGCGATCTCCGGATGATAGGGCGAGCGCTTTTACCACTGCGCCACTCGGAGGCCAGTTTCAACAAATTTTTGAGTTGAACAAAATGCACAAATCTATTCAATCTCAATCTAAATAAATATGCATCAAATATTTGTACTTAACTACTGTAACAAAGTAGATATACTTGGTTACCTTCAACCTCTGGTTCCAAGTGGTACAAGGCATTTAAATACACATTGGCCAGCTGTTGAACACACACAATTGTGACTGGTGGGTGTGCGAAAAAACTGTACGTAATAATATTATGTGGACTTTTTCACAAACTTTGTCTTTCACTGAGGTTTTGTGATCAGAAACTTCTGTTCACATAGAAGAAAAACATTTCTATAAAATTGGCCCTGCAAATGTATTCCTCCTCTCATTCTTCTACTAATCATGGGTGTTCAGGAGCACCTGTGCTTGAAAGGTGTATATAGAGAGTAGGTTACGCTGGCCAGTGAGCAGCAGTTCTAAAAGATTCATGTCCCTTGGAGGAAGCATTTGATAGCCTCTGGTAGGTCTTGTAAAAAGGGGAGCCATAATTAGTGGTTGGGAATTGCCAAAACCAAATTAAGAAGAATGTTGGTGGGGATCTGTGTGTTTTGTAAACGAAATTTAGACGTGATTCTGACATTTTCAGTAGATAAGAACCAAAGAAGCTTAAACTTCTTCCTTCTTTGTGCAGCTGTGAAGGAGGCAGCTATTCAGAGAAGGCACAACTTGTACAGGGACAGCATCGTCCTGGGGAACAGTGACCCGAATCTCCAACTGCTGGAGGACAACTCTATTGACTGGGCCAGCCGATATGAAGCTGGAGACGGAGGAGGAGGAGGAGGAGGAGGAGTAGGAATAGATAAGATGAGAAGACGCAGACAGATTGTTTCCATGATTCAGGTAGAGGACATGTCCCCGATGCCTTATGGTTCCTGTCTGGAAGTACCTGGTGTGGAAGAGATACCTGAAGAGAATGAGACGCCCACGAGTGAAGATCTAAAAGAGGAATCGGCCATCGATAACGATCTCCATAAACGGCCGATCGTTTCCGTTCTGTCAAGACCCCTGGAAGAGCCGAGCTCTCCAGATGACGTCCAGCAGATACGTCAGCTCATCAGACCAGTGCTTGAGGTGGTTCTTCCTTCATCAGAGGATAATCCCCAGGTACTGACCAATGGGATGCTGCCTCTTGAGGAAGGGGAGGAGATAGACACCATCACCACGGTGGATGAATCGATGCCAAAGGACTCCGCAATCGCTAGTGCCATTCAGGAGCTGGAGAACGCTGTCCTGGATGAAGAATACAATGTAGACTTTGAACTTCCTCAAGCATCCAGTCCTCGAAACCACAATGACAGCGGATTTCAGTCTCCGACCAACGGGCACGGAGAGGAAGAGGACCATCAGACCAACGAGTGTGAAGCTGAACCAATGGATCCTGAGCAGGTGATGGCGAAGATGGAGCCGGAGGCAGAAGCAAAAAGTGAAATGCTGGTACTTCCAGTCTAACGTTTGATCCAAAACATGATTTTTTTTTTCTTCCCATACAGAAGGTTTAACTGCAAGTGAAATACTTAATGATTCTTGCTATGAAGTTATTATAAGCAAATATAAGAGCCTTGAAATCTTCCAATTGCATCGGCAAATCATTTTCAATGAGTAAAAAAAAATATCTTAAAAAAAAATAGCCTCAATAATCTTATATTTGTTTTATAACCGAGACAAGGGAATCTAATTGAACTTGCATATATTGAAGAGTTTTTCTACTTTCTACCTTTTTTTTTTTTACACCAGTACACATTGTATACAGATGAATTTGCATCATTTATGTTTGATTTTGAACAGTGATAATACACTGGAAATGAAGTTTCTGTATATACTCATATTATTGCCTTACATAGCTTATATATTCCTTAAATATTAAACCGGGCACTGTTCACCGTTTGTCACTGAAATGTCAGATTTCCCTTTTGATATAACCATCATTTAGACGTCTGTCTTGAATCACACTAAAGCCATAACTCCATTTAAACACTCAGGTACAGTATGGATACTTAAGCACCAAAATTGTGGCTTTATAAGCTTAATACTGTTTCATATTTGCATTTGCGTATTTATATACAAGGGAAACAAGGAGGAAAAATGTTTCTGGTCTTAAAACAGTGTATTTATTATTTGTTTTTACATTGTTATTAATTAGTACAGTTGCAGCATACTGTACGTCTCGCATCCACATACGTAGCACTTGCCGTGTCATCTTTCTGCTCCTCTAATAAAGTGCGAGACATCGAGACAACCCTACGATTATCTCGTAAGGAGACATGACTAAACCTAGTGTGGCTTTAAGGAGTAAACACAACTTGTGCTGGTGTTGTGCATACTTTGAAACCTCGCCATGTATTAGGGATTTGTTTCTTTTCCTTAGAGGAGGACAAGAGTAAGACATCGGCACAGACCCTTATAGAGGTTCCAACTTCAGGTATTTTAATGGACTGGAACTAGAGAAAGGCTCTTTTTGTTGTTCCATCCTGTTGACAGTTTTGGAATTCGCAAAACCTTTTTTCTCTAATATCGGTGATGACAGGAGGTGAAACCTTTTTCATCACCTTTCTTTTACTTTTGCTCCTTTTATTAAAAGAAAAATCACCTGTGTGTTGTAATTCATCACGTTTTACTGGAGTCAATCTTTTTCCTCTGCTATTTATTAATGCTGACTGTTTATCCGTGTTTTTATCTTTGCATTCCTTTCTGTAAGTGAGTGAATGAATAAATAATTCATTAAAAAAAAAAAATCAGTGTTATTATTCTACTACCGCTCATGTTCCTCAGCACTAGTTCAGCATTGTAGTTTGGGCGATCAGCGATGATCACAGGTATTCATTTGGCCCATCCACGGCTATTAAGGTGGTAACGGACGCTTTTGTGATTTTTGGGTCTCTTTAGCCCCCTTTACCGTTCTCATTTGACTTGTTCAAGTAAAGAAAAAAAAATCCGTTCTCCACAACTTCATGTTTAGTTGATATTTCTGAAACCACCCCCCCCCCCACCCGATTTTCTGCCTAATTTAGTCGTGTCCAATTCCTCCCCGTCACTAGGGGGCTCCCACATTAAGGCTACTACTACCATTCATCCGGAAGGGCGAAGACTATCACAATCACTATGATTGGCTGTAGAGCCGTGATTAATGTGGGAGCACTAAGTACCTCCCCTCTGAGAGAGCTCGGCCAATCAGCTCTCTCTAGGCCTCCGGCCGTGAAAGGGAACAGCATGATCAAACTCGCAATCTCCGGATGATAGGGCGAGCACTTTACCACTGAGAAATTCTAACACTTTAAAGTGCATGATACTTAGGTTGATTGAATTCTGCATAATGTTGGGGTGCCAATATTTTTTTGCAAAACATTTGAAGAAAAAGTACTTTAAAATACTAGCTAATACTTTACTAGTTAAAATACTTTTAACCACACATGCTCAAAATCATGCAAAAAATGTATACACACTTCAGGAAAATGAAAATAGTATGAAGTATTTTATATTGATTTAATATTAATAATGTCATATTATCACATATCAAGTATACAAGTATATTCTTTTGCTATAAGTGTGAATACATTTTTTGACTGACTGTGTGCATTATATTTTTTATGGATATATTTATATTATACACACATATTATACACACAAACATATACTGTGTAATTTTCACAGAAATCACACTTTACAAAATTTTACACTAAATCGTATATTCGCAAAAAATATTGAACAAGACAAAAACATATTTACACTGGGATAATGTAACAAATAATCAGCTCTTGTAAATCCCAAGAACCTAAAAGAAAAACAGCCGTCTCGTTTTCTCTCTGCATGTATGATTACACATCTCATATCACGGCGTCAGGTGACTGGGCCAATAATGAACTCTGTGCTCTAGCTTTCCTGTGTGGTCAGGCTCTTAATCCCGAATACACTTTAAATGAATAGAATCACATGCGAAATCATTTGGCAAACCAATTTAATTAAATTAAAAAGAGAGAATTAGTGTAAAAAAAAAAAGAAGAAGAAAAATAACCACACACATAAAACATTAGTAAAATCAGGTTAACTTCTTTTTTTTTTTAGCCCACATCATTTTCACATTTTTTTTTCTTCTTACCATTACTTCCTGTACAGGAAGACAAAATCCACTGACGTGAGTATCGTGTGTGTCACGGGTTATGAGAGCTATGCAACCGAAGGAGTTCACCATATTACTAAATCATTTAAGGAGGAAGTTAAATGATTACAGGTTATCACATGCTTCCTTTGTTGGACACACACAGCAGAATTTTCTGTGCACCTACACATTACGTGTATACTGGAACTGACCTTACTAGCCAGTATCGGGTCACCCGACACCAGCAGAACAGGGTGTCCAAGGGCTAAAGCCATAAAGTGACAGAGCAAAATTATCATGTATGTAGAAACTACACTGTTTAAATAAATAAAAAAGTTAAAAAGTACCTTTTAAAAACTGCACAAAATTTTATGTTGCTTTATGATTAAGTTAATTAACAGGATGGCATTATCTAAAAAACAACAAAAAACATATCTATGCAAATTTCCGTGCACTATGAAAACATCCGACTTCTGCATACTGGCTACGAACACATGACCTACTCCATCACTAGACCAGCAGCCCTTTAGGGTAATGTGTAACTTGTCATTCTAGAACAAGAAAAAGGAAAGAAATCCCTGATTAGTAGCATCGACTTCGCTGGACTATCGCTGGTCAGTTCAACATATAACGTCCCAAGAGCGGGAAAGCAATGAAGTAGCCTAACAAAGAGCCAACAATCACTCCGAGGAATATCCAGACGTTGTAGGACATGACACAGAGCATGAGCATGTATCCTAGAACCACCTGAACAATATGCAGTAGTGTCTTGACCCCATGAAAAAGCAATCTGTAATAGAGAGAGTCACGGACCATGTTAGTGAACAACGGTGCATCATTTACAACACTAGTCCATTATTGCAATTATTGTGTCTCCTGCCATTATTGTACTGTTTTAAAAATGACAGTGAATCACTGCAAAATGGTACACAATCTGCAAAGTGACCAGTACATATTTTTTAAATAATAATAATAATAATAATAATAATATTTTTATCATTATAATATTTCATTATTATTATAATAATAATAAAAAAGAGAGAGATCAGGAGTTACTACTTAAACCATCCCATCAGGCACCAATAATCATCCCATTCAGATGTCTCGTCTAAGCATTTTTATTCTTTTATTTTATGTGTTGCACTGCTGCTGCAGGATTGGCTTGCTGTTGCCGATATCATGATCAAACAGCATCAAACAGCTGTTAAATATAGATTAATTAGGGCCCAAGCACCATGACGTCAGCACAATGATGTCATAGCTATTATGTTTGCAAAACGCATCCAGTGGATTTTGATGTACTCCTCCTAGGGGGTTTATACGATCGCCAACAAACTGGGCCTAAATAATCTCCAAATATTGAGGATGCAAAATTGCAAAGAGATTTCTGATATCTCGAATGGGTCAGCCGTGACGATGCCTAAAACTAATTATGAACAGTGGTTCATTAGGGCCCAAGCACTATAAGGTGTGCAGGACCCTCTTGTTTTTCTAAGGATTTAAAAAAATTTTCACAACCTTTTGGATTTTCGAGGGGCTTAACATGCTCAAAAACTAATGAAACTTGGCAGACAGGTTGGAATCTGCTGCCATCAGGATGCCTGAGAGTCTCGTGGCCCGGGGCCCCCGCACGAGATTTTGCTGCATAGCTCATACACACTTTCACATAGGCACACGAAACTCGATACACATTTAGAGCTCATCAAGCCGAACAACTTTCGCACCCATGGATTTTGATATACTCCTCCAAGGGAATTTATACGATCATCACCAAACCGGGCTGAAGAGATCTAAAGACATTGAGGATGCAAAATTGCGAAGGGATTTTCAATATCTCAAACGGGCTAGCCGTGATAATGTCTTAAACTTGCACTGAAAAATTATTACTAACTTTCTATGTGACATTATATTCAGTGACACCTTCTGTGACATCACATTCAGTGACATCACATTGAGGAACATCATAGTGTGAGGCTTTTCTTCCAGGATCTGCGGCCTATTGTACACACATAAACATCACAATGTTATCACACACACACACACTCACACTCCTCTTTCACGACACACACACACTAACGCACTCAACAAATATTTAGAGCCCAAACTGACATTAACCCTGTATAGTGTGTGATGTGTGTAGGTTGTGCGTTGCAACCGAGTGACGATGGCTTTTTCGAGGTCTTAACACACTCAAATAACACAGGTTGTGCGGTGCGCCCGGGTTGGCGATGGCACAGGGTGCTTGGGCCCGTCATCGTTGCTTGCAACTATATTTTTTGTGTTGTTGTTGGTTTTTCGGCTGCTCCCGGCAAGGGATTGCCACAACGGACCATCTGGTCCGCACATACAAGCTTGGCACAGGTTTTACGCCGAATGCTCTTCTTGATTCAACCCTCCCATTTTATCCGGGCTAGCGGCCAATGGCGCATGGTGCTTGGGCCCGCTCATCGTTGCTTGAAACAATATACAGTACCTAAGTTTGAGAAAATATTGCATACCTTTTAACAGTGGAAGTGCCGAGATCAGGGGTAGTCGTATTCTCTGTGGGAGCCAGGGAAATTTGAGAGGGACTGTTGGGTAATGATGAAGCGCTCTCAGTATGTTCGAGCACTGGAGAATCTGAGCAGGGAGAAGTTGTGCAAGTGGCAGGAACAGAAGTGTCTAGAAGAGGTTCAAAACGTTTTACAAGAACCATACTCCACACCTTAAGGAACTCGTAAAATACTGTGAGCAGCAGTACCACCACGACTGAAAGAAACATTCCTGTAGACAGAAGAAAGCATATTGTTTTCTTTAAAAGCATGGCATATACAGTACATGGGTGGGAAAGTTTCACTTAAATCATTAACCATGCCATTAGGCAGGTTGAAGCCTGGGTTTACTGGAAACCTAATTGACTAAACTAAGGCATGTTAATTAACATAATGGTAAAGTAATAATCCTATTTCGGTTTAAAAAAGGAAGGTGTCTGAAATAACACCCAAAAACCTGTGTCATGTGTCATGGAGCAGTGTTGTTTACCCTCACAACACAACTTAAATATACTAGGGCTGAACTGAAACAAATGGGAAAAAATGGGCATAACCTTTTTTATGTGCACATGTTTGTAGAATAACGCTTCCTCTATACAAAGGTACGACTTAACATCGTCTCCAATGCAAGCCATGCATTTGCGCCACTGCTAAACCACTTGATGGTCCCTCACTACATGGTTTGTTTTCAATACTGGTTTAGTCTTCTTTAAACGTTATCCATCTGTGCACATTGCTCTTGTCAATGTGTAGCACAGTATGACCATCAACTGTAACAAAGGGGATTTTCGAAATGGAGATGAGAATTGGGTGTCAGCAAACGCTACAGCATGTTACAAAACGTAGTGCCGCCATGTCACATGACATGGTTTAACCTGCAGGATGGTATCACTGGCATCACAAAGCCAATGTGTCTTTTGGCAACTCGGGTCTACTACCAAGCCAACAATACCCCCTATCACTGTTAAGGAAACTGTAATATTTTAGCTATACAAAGTCTCATCCGTACCAATATACTGTAGTAAATAAAATAAAGTAATATACTGTGTAGATCCTCATATTGCATGCAGGACTATTTGATTATTCGTAAGTATCCTTATCCATGGCCTGACCTTACAAAATCGGTGGTTTTCCGTGCCTTTATATAGCACTGCCGTATTTTCCCCTAGCACTTCTGCCTTAGCTAATGACATCAGAGTGTGGCAGAGCCATGGCAAGCCACAATTTTGACACCAGAGTGATTTGTAGCCATGATTGTTTAATTAAATGGGTTTAATTGTCAGCGAGGCACATTTAAATAAAAAAATGCAATAACACTGACCCCAGAACCTTCATGTCCTAAGTGCCTCTTCACCTTGAACAAGCGTATATACAAATTAGTTTGTTCATTGTTGTCGTCCCAGCGATATGAGAAAACATGTTCTCATTCTACAAGGATCGCAATCTTCAGGATTGTAGGTTAACTTAGGTTTAAGATTACACTCAGTTAAATGCCCGTGTAACTGTCTAGGTTCCCAGGTGTTTAATTAGTGGCCAATAGCGTAATGGTTATGCATTTACACTGCCAGCAATCATACATTGGTTAAAACTTGCTAGGTCATTTCTTGACATTCAAATCACATTGGCTTAAATTTCAGCCCGTTCATTCAGATTTTTTTTTTTTTATAATAAAAAAAATCCTATCTTAAAACTTGTTGCTTGCTAGCAGTTTGAAATTTGTCAACTTTTACAATGGTGTATGTACCTCCAGGTCCATTAACACTCCAGAATTCAAAGAGCAAAGTGACCGTGCTCGAAGCTTCGAAGAACATCTGCATCTGAACAGCAGAAAGAAAAAAAGAAAGAAAGAGGGAGAGAATTGTTATAGTGAAAGTCATCAGGTGCAAGAATTTAAAAAAAAAATCGTAAAAAAAAAATATAAAAAAAAGTTACTCCTAAGTTACTCCTGAAATACTACATGACCATGACCTTTACGTTTTACTGCTAAAATATCAACTATTCAGCTCCCGTTTCGAGTCTCCAACATCCTGTTAGTTGGAACGCCTTTTTAACCCAGCTATGATTATTGAGAGAATAACAACATTACTGAAGTGTTCCAGTCAGCAGGAAAATAGCCCTAAAATGGCACTCCTCAAACTTCAACATGATTTGTGTGACCGAACCTGCCAACAGCAAGAATGCATGATTCCTCTTTTAAAGGGGGTGTTGTTCAGGAGAAGTAAAAATAATGTTATAGTCCTTTCTCAAATCACTTGTCTAATGTAGAATGCCTGAATGTGTGCGCTATGAGGAGAAAGCTGCCACTCATCTGTTTTAGTCAAGACACAGACAGAAGAAACGTTTTTACATTTACTCATTTTTGTTTTCTTATTTTCTATGAAAAAGACATTGTGTACAACAATTTTTTTTTTAAAGACAGCGAGTAAGTAATAAGCCATTTTCAACGCGATGTAGCTTTCCCGGTAACTAGCTAGCATGACTAAACTAGCTTGCTAGATATTTCCAGAAGCAACATGAACCAACACTAATTGAGTGAGCAACTGGGAAGTGGTTAACAAAAGAAAAACTATGTGGGGCGTTCAAGTCAATCCGAGACTTTTTTTGATTGTGCAGAACACCGTCATGAGATTAAAACCTCCCTTTATTTCTCCATATTATATATATATATATATACACAGTATAACCCCCTTCTACACTAATGCACTTAACCCAGTGTTTCACTAGTGATTGCATAATGTCATTATAGGAAGTTTTCTCAGTACTATCCATGTGAGCCATGATCACGTCTGAAACGCTGGCCTCCCAGGAACTCCTTTAATGGCCAAAACATGTGGACATGGCTTGGAGTGAGGTCAGGACTATACGAGGTATCTGGTAACTCAACTCTCAGACGAGTGGTATTCATGACGGAAGAATTTGAAAAAGTTTGCACTATTCAAATGTCTTAATGCGCCTAAGAGTCACTAGAAATGTGATTCCAAGTCCTGGTTATACCTGAATGCCCTTTGTACATTTCTTTGTTCTGGGATATTCCTTACCAAGCATGTACATTTACGCCATTAAAGTAACGGCACAATAACATAAAACTGTCCCATTGATTCTGCTCACATTACAAGGACAAAACCTTACTTGTCTTTCAGAATGTGCACACGGTGGTCATGGATCAGGAAAATTCCATGAAACCCACGTAGGCTTCATTTGAAAACACACTCATTGTCTCAACCTTAACCATAGGTGTTTGTTGTGATTTTGTGTGCATGCAAGTTGCACTTGGTTCAATTTGGTTAAGACAAAGTAATCCAGTTCCCTACAGGGCTTGAAATAAAGCAGCTTCAGGATTGTTCACTGTTTTCCTTTGTAGATTTTAGTGCGGCTGGCTGTGTTATCAAAAGGGCAGCATGGGTTTGCTTCTTTAAATCATGTATAGCTTGGAGCTTGATACACTACAACTGCAAAGTAATTTCACCAACATCATATGCAGTCTGCCCATTTCGCTTCTCCTAGACCACAGCTGCGAGTGAGTGTGTGCTTCCAGATACCGATGATCCGAATCTCAGAATATTTTGAAGTGAAATAAAACAAAAGATAAGGTGTGGTCATAAAAAAAGGCTCAGAAGACATAATGTACTTTTGTGGTGTGCTCAGAGTGACCTCAGATTAAACAAAGAAAAGCATTGGTGTCTCCTAATAGAATCTTTGTCATATACAGTGGCATGCAAAAGTTTAGGCACCCCCGGGCAAAATGTCTTTCTTGTTCTTATTAAAAAAGAAAAGAGATCAGAATAAAAAAAGTACTCCTGCTTAAAATGTTAAAGAAATGTGTTAATGAGGAATTGTATCAAGCCAGACTTTGAATCCTTTTACTAGCTACATATATCTTTTGCAACTGATATTAATATTTAAATACTTTCATGTGCTGACAAAATGTAAATTAATTCATGCTTGGATGTAAAAAAATATATATGCTTGGATAACAGGAAATGAACCATAAAGGACGCAATATAATGTATAACAAGAAGGTTTATTATTATTATTATTATTCAATGATTAAGGGAACAAAAACCAATAAAGAAGAAGTGAAAAATTTCAAAAGGTCCAAATGCACACTGATTGTATAATCTACTGTAATCTACAGGTACGTTTATTAGGAAAATAGCTCGGTTTTTTCAGACCTACTGTTGCTGAGAAGCTTTTATCTTCAATAAACAAAAGATAAAACGGTACTGTTTGCATATGCAGTTAGACATAACTTGGAGCTTGGAGTCTTGCAGCTGACTAAGCTGTACCACAGGTTCGCTAGTGTTAAGAAGTCAGGGACGTTTTACATGTAAATAAATTCCATTCGGTAGATGTTTATTTCATGGACAATTCCAATCTGTACAATTGTATTGCACCTATTCTTTTTATTCCTGAGCCTTCCATACCACAGAACACATTGGGTCCAAGCTGACATTACTTTGAGTTATTGCATTGGCCATCATCAACTCATTCAGTTATGTGGAATGTGTATCTATGTGGATAAATAATACATAATAATAATAAATTATATGATTTATTAATGATAATTATGAATGTTGGTTGCCACCAGCAAAACTAATTAAAAATAATACTAATAAATCACAGTATGTGTATAGAGGGTTGCATGGGTACCAGGAGACTTGGGGCACAAGGCGGGGTACACCCCCAAACAGAGTGCCAATCCATCACATACAGACACTTTCATACACTGCAGGCAATTCAGGAACGCCAATTAGCCTAATCTGCATGTCTTTGAACTGTTGGAGGAAACCAGAGTACCTGGAGGAAACCCACCAAACACAGGAAGAACCTGCAAACTCCATGCACACAGACCTGAGGCAGGAGTAGAACCTGGACCCTGGAGGTTCAAGGCGGCAATGCTAACCACTAAGTCACCGTGTCGCCAAAATTAATCCAAAACATTATAATTAATTAGAATTCTTAATTGTTTTATTGGGGATTCTGCTAATGTAAGCAGCTTGGACTATTATTTTCTATATACTGAGCTTGTGACCATGATCATTCCTAGGAAGAAGAATGAAGGCAAGCTGGTATGAGATCATGTTAGTTATGCTCATGATCAAAATTTAGAAGTATGTCATCAAGATCAAAGAGAATGTGGTCAAAATGTAACCAAGACCATTGAGTCTATTACTGGAAAAAAAAAAATCCCATATGAAACTCCAGATCAATCAGTGGATTCACTCACTGACAAAATATAGTATCAATATTTTATATCTATTAATAATTATTATTACTATAATTAAACATAATTACATACCTCTGAGAATACTTTTCTTGATCTTGCAGTAAAAGAAAGTGGCTTAAATTCCAGCGTTTGCTATATGATCGATCAGCAGAAAGTTCTGTCTAAGAGCTGCATTTTATTATTAGCATTAATATTAGTATTATTATTATTATTTGCAAAAACAAATCAAGTCTCGTTACATTACGACGTCTGACATTTTAAACCTTATGCGATCAAAACTAGTATATATAAAACTTTTTGGTAAAATCAGTTTAATACTAGAATTGTGTAAACAGGCTCTAGGGTGCCTTAATGTTACTAGCTGGACTGACTGACTGACTCTCACTCACTCACTATAAAGGGAAGCTCACGCGGTATAAATAAACCTACTGATGGGGTAAATACAAAAAATGTTTGCAATTCACTAAATAGGTGTGCTATTTAGGATATAAAGAATGCTTATAGTGCACCCTAAGAAATACACTTTAAAGGTATTTAGAACACAACCGCTAAAGCACGTGACACTCAACTCGCCTTTGCTACTTTTATAAGTCGTGCTTTTCATGTGTGATTAAAAAAAAACAAAAAACATTTTAATTAATTTTAATATTTATTTCGAAATTAAATAGAATACATTCTAAATGTGTGATTTATTGACATGTCATAAAAAGGCATGTGTTATCAGTGTAAAAAAAAATTAAAACAGCCACTTCCGCCTTTCAGTGGTGTCAAGATGGCGTCAATGTAAATAAGTGAAGATTTGGGATTTGTGTATTTTAGTCTTTGGATCAGAGAAGCCGAGCTTTAACGGAAATATGTGCAGATAAGCGGAGCTGGACATGGAGTGTTTCGGGAGTTTTATCCAGCTGAGGAAACTTCTCTGGAATATTCCTCCAAGAAGGACTTTTCTCACTTCTTGTGTTAGCTGTGAAGGTTCACGTAGTTAGCCTAGCAGGGCACCGGGTTAGCATAGCAAGCTAGCTAAGTGTCATAAATCAAAACTAAACTTCTTAAACTAACTTCTATTAGTTAGGTTAGGTTTGGGTAGATATATTGTCTAGTGGTCGTAGTTTACTCTGTTTTTAGTCATTTCAAAATATTTTGTCAAGATTTTATTCAAAGCTTGAGGTTGTTGCTAGATAGTTGTGTTTAATTGTTCCTTGACAGACAGGAGGTTTACTGTTAAAGTGCTCTACTATATTAAATTGAGATTAGAGGAGAAAATTAAGAAAAGGAAAAACCAAAAGTTCTCATGGTCAGTGGAAAGAAATTAGATTTTCTTCAATGAGTAAAATAAGGTTAGGTGTAGGAGAGAATCCCAGCTCCTGCTGTCTGGTCATGGTGCTGCTGCTTGTTGCTGTTTTTACTGGCATTTTGTGTGGAGTTTCTGCTGCTCAAGATGGCCAGACCATGTCTGTTGAGGAAAAGTCCAAAATCAGGTACTTTAAAATATATAAACACATCACTATTTTTGTTAGCATTCAAATAAGACTCATTATTCTTAGAAATCACAGCACGCTACAGAAAGATATCGAATACAGTGTATAAGCGTCTGTTCATAGCAAAGGACATGGATTAAAGGCAACGTCCACTTTGAACACAAAAGTTTTAGAAACTTTTAGAAACCCCAGCCACTGGATTCTTTGCTGAAACTGTTCCAATCGTCGGGAGCAGGCAAAACTTTATCAGCAGTAAGGATGCCCAACAACCTAGTGGCTCTTCAGGGCATTGGCTCAGCAACAATTTTGTCTAAGAACACAGCCATGAATAAACAACGGTACAAAAACATCATTCGAGAGCAACTTCTCCCACTCATCCAATAACAGTTTGGTGATGAACAATGCCTTTTCCAGCATGATGGAGCACCTTGCCTTAGGGCAAAAATGATAACTCATTGGCACATGGAGCACAGCATTAAAATTTTGGATCCCTGGCCAGGAAGCTCCCCTGACCTTAGTCCCATTGAGAACTTGTGCATCAAGAGGCAGGTGGACAAACAAAAACCTACAAATTCTGACAAATCCCAAGAATTGATTAGGCAAGAATGGGCTGTCGTCAGTCAAGATGTGGCCCAGAAGTTAATTGAAAGCATGCCAGAGTGAATTGCAGGGGTCTTTAAGAAGAAGGGTCAACACGGCAAATATTGACTCTTTGCATAAACTTAATGTAATTGTCAAAAAAAACATTTGACGCTTATGAAATGCTTGTATTGTTCTTCAGTATACCATATTAACATGTGACAAAAAGATCTAAAAACACTGAACCATCAGACTTTGTGAAAATTCTCAAAACTTTTGGCCGTGGTTGTATTTGGTGCTCTGCCTACTCCATAGTAAGAACATACACATGTTGTCCTTTTTGAGTTCATTTATTAAGAAAGAGATGAGAGAATCTTAAATGTGCAGTGAATGTCATAATATTAAACCAGCTTTTCCATGCTCTCGGGCAACACATTTACAGTATAAATCAACAGTATAACTCGGTTTCAGTAGCGTCTAGTGAAATCCAGGCACATGTGTTTGTGTTTAGTTGAAAGAAAAGTGTTGTCTTGCAGTAGAAATTATCCTTGATTACATTGTTTACTTTTATGTCCTCTCTACTAGCACTTTATGTAATATTTTAAAAATAACTATTACAGAGTTTTTGATATTAAATTAGTTTGAAGGCAAACTGCTGCTCTCTTTGATTACTTCCACATCTGCTAATATGTGCTTGTACTGCGGCTATACAAACAAAAGTAATTCCAAATTTATTTATGTGGTTCTTATAGTTTTTTCTGTTTAATCGAGTATGTTTAAGTGTATAGTGAAGTTGAAAAGTTTCAGATTGAATTGAAAACTTTTTTTTTTTTTTGCATTAAGAAAATGTAAAATAAAGAAACACTAAAAAATCAAGAGGATATATTCAATATTCTGCACTTTTAGGTGACAAGTTTTTTTCCCATCCTTTGTACAAAAGGATTTTTTTCCTTTGCATTTTCTTTGCATAATTTCTGATGCATAATTAAAGTATTTCCACTATATTTTGAGTGAAACATTCAACATTCCAGATAAACCTAAACTCTACTTCATAGAGGTCATTGTTGGTTAGAGGCTGTTTGTGAAAACACCCATCACCTTTTGCCTAGCATTTGCATTTCATTTGCTGTGAAGCGCATCTCAATGTGGGTTATACGAACACTTTGTTTTAACCAAAAACACCTGCGCACATTCTGGGGACACGACCACATTACACGTTTTTGTACAAACTGAAACTTGTCATTTATAATTGATGTTTTTGAACATGCATGGTTGCAACCTGTACATATCATATAAAATATTGTACATTTATTATTATTTAAACAGCTATGTAATGTATCGTTTTATGTTTTTAGGGAACAAATTTTGGAGATGTTCGATCATGCTTATGGCAGTTACATGGTAAGTGATGCCTGACTCCCATGAGAGCTTTAGTTGTTATTGTAGTTTCCACATCAGTTGCTTGATTAATTTTCCTGTCGCCCTTGCTTCAGAAATATGCATACCCAGCTGACGAGTTGATGCCGCTGAGCTGCAGAGGGAGGGTTCGAGGGCTGGAGCCGAATCGTGGCGACATCGATGACTCTCTGGGAAAGTGGGTTTCACTTCCTACCATATAAACTACTTGACACATTTTTGTCCTTAATACTGTATATTCTTGTGATGCACAAGAAGTACTGAAAGTTCCTACAACACACTGGTTTTCATCAACTGTTTAATTATAGTAATTGTGTGATTCTTTTTTTTCCTTCTTCTTTTTTTTCTGTTTTTCAGGTTTTCTTTGACACTGATTGACACCTTAGACACACTAGCGGTGAGTACGTTTATACTTTTGTTTAAATGTTATATTTAAATAAAAGTATTGATATATTTAAATAAAAGTATTGAAAACTTTAAAAGCCAGACGAGCTTACCTGCTCCAATAGAAGGTTGCACCTAGCAACTGAGATAAAGACAGTGACACGGTGGAATACACCTGTCAAGCAGCACCATTAACATAACAGTGATTGCCCTTTTATGACAAGCCCTCACACACAAGTGCATTAAGTGATGGAACAGACAGCCTAAGTTTTTTTTTTTTTTTTTGGACAATAACATTGTTCACGCCCCTGGCTTAACGTTGCTTAACCTCTCCCATATTTGATGTTGTGCAGCTGTTGAACAGGATGGAGGAGTTTGAAGAGGCTGTGAAGAAAACCATCACAGATGTTAGACTGGACAACGATATTGTGGTGTCTGTTTTTGAGACCAATATCCGTGTCCTGGGGTATGCATTTTTGTTTGTCAGAGTGACCTGAGGCATAGTAAATTTGTTTCTGGGGATTCTGTGTGCCATCTCTATACCTTCTTGTGCTGTTCATTTAGGGGACTGTTGGGGGCGCATGTGATGGCTGACCTGCTAAAGCAGCAGGGAGAGAGGATGCAGTGGTACAGAGATGAGCTGCTGCACATGGCCAAAGACCTTGGCTACCGTTTACTGCCTGCCTTTAACACCACAAGTGGCCTTCCGTATCCAAGGGTAATTGGCTCGTTGTGGCTTTTCAAATGATTTGTGAAACTGTTACGTACTGTAGAAGATAAAAATGGTCAGGTGTTTTTTCTATTTGTTTGGTTTTTTTTTTATTTTTAAGATTCAGTTTTTTTCTTTTGTGGGATTCAATCTTCTTATGACACAACAATAATATAAATGTATATTCTGAAATATGGTTTATTGTCTTCCATCTAGGTGAACTTGCGCTATGGGGTTCTGAGCCCTCTGTCTCGTACAGGCTCTGAGACAGACACCTGCACAGCCTGCGCTGGGACCATGATCTTAGAGTTTGCTGCACTAAGCCGACTCTCAGGGGAATCTGTGTTTGAGGTGCTGAGAACAAGCATTGTCTCTCATATCACTGTTCGGATAGGTTAATGCAAAGCAATTGGGTAGCAATTTTTTCTGATTTTACATAGTGACATATGAGACTTTTCTGTGCTCATCAGGAACATGCACGAAAAGCTCTGGATGTCCTCTGGGAGAAAAGGCAAAGAGGGAGTAACCTTGTGGGCACAGTCATCAACATCCATAACGGGGACTGGGTCCGCCGCGGTAAGTCTTCATGCTTTATTACAGTGTTATAGACAGTTGTAGTCGTATGCAAAGACAAAAAAGTGGAGAGAAAAAAAAGTAAATACCCACCTCTGTAAAGAACACACCTAAACTACACTAGTACTCAAAAGTTTAGGTTCACTTGCCAATTTATTTTTTGGTTAGTGACTTATTTTCTACATTCGACAACAATATTGGGAATTTAAGAACTATGAAATAACACGTATGGAATTGGGTAATTATGTAACACTAACAACATTCAGTTGTTATTTTACAACATGGAGGTCAGCCTTTCTGGAACAGTTCTTGCAAGAACAGTATTTTCAAGTGCATTTGCAAAACCCATCAAGCACTATGATGAAACTGGCTCTCATGAAGACCATCCTAGGAATGCAAGACCAAAACATTAAAACGCTAAATGAACTTCTCCTCTGCAGCAGAGATACCACCTATAAAACAACACCAACTAACGGCACCTCGGATTAAAGCTGTTATGAAGGCTTTACAGATCATAAGTAGCAGATACATCTCAACATTAACTGTGCAAAGATTAGTGCATATTTTGGACGCCTTCAGCATTGCTTTACAATGTAAAAAGAAAAAAAAAATCAGAAACAACCATGGAATTAGTAATACCATAATTTTGAGGTGTATTTGCATACATTTAAAACAGACCAGTTTGTATAATATATTTATACAAGATAAGCAAATGTGTGTATATATATATAATTATTATTATTATTATTATTTTTTGGTCTGGCAAACATGCTACTGATTTTTGTTATACATTTTTTTATTTTTTTTTTAGGAATGTATGTTTAAAAGCAAGGCACCTTAAGATCGTCCAGTGCTCCTTGGCTGTATTGTGCGCTTCAGAATCCCACCCTGTTGCACTTTATGCAACACCAGAGACTTGTTATAGCTGACTGTAAAGTTGTTTTTAACCATCTTTGATTGCAATGAACAGATGATGGGCAACAATTTCATAATTAGGAATAAACCAAAATCAAATTACACCAAAAAGACTTGCAGTGTAGTGCAATGACTGGGTTGTGTGTGTGCGTGCGTGCGCGTGCGTGTGCGCGTGCGTGTGCGCGTGCGTGTGCGCGCGCGTGTGCCCGCGCGTGTGCCCTGTCTCTTCTGTTAAGACCCTACACATAAGATTTATAGATAAGATTTATAGATGGTGGATGAAAGGATAGACTCTTAGATGTTTTGGGGCGACCAAAAAAAAAACAAAACAAGGTATTGCATAATGTATGTTTCATTTGTCCACACCAGCTTGAGCACCTGGTGGAATTTGTTTTTAATTGTATTGGAAAGGTTGTAGGTCTTCATGGATATTTTTTATTTTAACCCCCCCCCCCAAACCCCCCCCCCTCCCTGTAGATAGTGGTGTCGGAGCCGGAATAGACTCTTACTACGAATACTTGATGAAGGCGTATATTCTGCTAGGAGACAACGTATACCTCGAGAGGTTTAATACTGTAAGAATCACACCGTCACACTTCTGTTAAGATTCTAAGTTTTATTTTACTTGCTTGTAATTTGAATAATGGTGTGTGTGTGTGTGTGTGTGTGTGTGTGTGTGTGTGTGTGTGTGTGTGTAATAGCACTACAGTGCCATAATGAAATATATCAGCCAGCCTCCTCTGCTGCTCAGCGTGCACATGCACAATCCCACAGTGAACGTGCGCAGCTGGATGGACTCCCTGCTGGCCTTCTTTCCTGGACTGCAGGTCAGCCGGTTCACTATGAGTTCCAGTTATAAACATTCAATAAAACTGGACTTCTTTTCTTTACTTAAATGAGATGATGATGTTTGTGCGCATGTAATTTAAATGTGTACTGTATTGCATGCAGGTTCTAAGGGGAGACCTGAAACCTGCTATAGAGACCCATGAGATGCTTTATCAAGTCACAAAACAGCACAAGTTCCTTCCTGAGGTATACAGCTGATTTAGCAGACTTCACAGTTCACAGACTTCAGTGCACTAACTGCACATGTTATCTAGTAAGCTACTATTTGTAATCTTGTAGCCTTTAAACGACTGTTTTGCTTTAACAGGCTTTCACCACTGAGTTCAAAGTTCACTGGGGTCAGCACCCTCTGCGGCCAGAGTTTGCGGAGAGCACATACTTTCTTTACAAGGTAAAAGCAGGTGGATTGAAAATTAAAGAATGAACACATTTACATGCATGCTTATCAGCATTGTTTGAGATATTAATCTATAAATCGATTTCCTTAAAGCTGAAAAGATGGCTGAGTTTAACCCAAAAATTGGGATCTTCAGCACTTTTTGCCTTTACCGCACGGAGGAAAGGCTTGTCTTTTATTTTTGGGTCAAAAGACAGCGTGGTGTGTAATTTTAAAGCCTTAAAATCTATTAAACATTTACTAGAATATGACTTGACAGCTGACTTTGCAGCCTGTAACTTCAAGTCATGAGGCACTACAACAAGCTATTGATGCAGCTATTCAATTGCCTTTCTCCCAGAAAATGTCATCAGACAAACACGCAGCTTCACCTACTAATATTCATGATCCTGAAAAAAAAAAAAAAAAAAAAATACAGATTACTGACTGATGTGCAGACTGATGGTCAAAATTTTCTACTTCAAAAAAGTTTTCTAATGCCATGTTTTTTGTTCAATAATTTATTTTCTACATTCTAGAACAATATTGGAGACTTCAAAACTATGAAATAACAAATATGAAGAATTAATTAAGTCACAATAATGACAGTCAGTTGATATTTTAAGACACGAAGGTCAGCTGTTCTGGAACAGGTTTTGCAAGGACAGTATTGTCAAGTGCATTTGCAAAACCCATCGAGCACCGTGATGAAACTGGCTCTCATGAAGCGCCGTGCCGGAAAGCAAGACCAAAATTTACCTCTGTTGCAGAGTTGTTGTTCATTTATAGTGACCAGCTTCAAAAATCACCAATTAGCAAACAGCACCTTAGTTTAGAGCCTTTATGAAGGTTTTACAGATCATAAGTAGCAGACACATCTGTTTAAAGGAGATTGTTGTATATTTTGGATGCCTTCAGCATTGTTTTACAGTGTAGAAAGAGATACAAACCAGGAATTAGAACGTGTAGGGTATATACTCATTACTTTACGTGAAGCATTACCGATTGTCATTTAAATTGAATAACATTTTAATCCTCACTTTCAGGCTACAGGTGACCCGTATTACCTCAAAGTGGGCCAGTCTATAGTTGAGAAGCTGAACACTCATGCACGGGTCCCCTGTGGCTTTGCTGCAGTGCAAGATGTAAGAACAGGGACACATGAGGACAGGTGAGGAGACACACTCTCAGAGGAACGTCTGTAATAATAACAAGGACGCCCAGAGGCACATTTGTAACTAAAACACCTGTAATATTATGTTAGTTTTTAATTAACCATACCGTATGTAAGAAATGCATTTAACCACGCTAACCATATTAACCATGCTTAACCTCTACCTTGCAGGCTACATTAATAGGGTAGATGCTTACGGTGAATCTGGCTGACCAACTGTTTTCTATTTCCAGGATGGACTCCTTCTTCCTGGCTGAGATGTTTAAGTACCTCTATTTGCTCTTCTCTGAGAAGAGTCATTTGCCTTTTGATATCGATGACTATATCTTCACCACCGAGGCCCATCTGCTCCCAGTCTCTCTGTCTAATGCAAAGACGCCCTGTAAAGGCAACAACACGGTAAAAGGGCCAAAATATTCTACAGCTGAGCATAGCATCCCAAAATAGGATGGTGCCTGAAGGTTTCTTTTGTGTCGCCTGTCTGTGATACATATGATCTGTCGTCTCACAATGTCACACTTTCTCCTAAACCATTCGTAGGAATTTTAAAAATCTTTCACCTAACCTTTATAAGGAAAATCTAGATATGCTATCTTCTCCAGACTAGCTATCTTCTAACACTTTGTGTCTGAAAGAAAAAACTATTAGTTATTTTTTAAAAGGCTGTGGTTGAGCTGTGCGTCAAATAAAAAATGTTTTCAGGGCTTCAGGCTCAAGTGATTATTGTCCAAACTGAACATTTGAATCAACAAATCCTTGCCTTAGGGGATTTATGCATGATATATACATGAGAAGTAATTATATGAGGAGAACTTGACAAAAGGCTAAAAACAGTTGTAGCTGTCTTCTTGGAAGCAAAATCACTTTCCCTGTTCTTGAAAGACAGAATTTTATATTAATTTGCACAACTATTTGAATGTTCATGATTCCTATGGTATATGTGATTTTATAATAATGTATGTCCATTTTATTTTGACCTACACTGACCTATATAGCTATTTTATGTAATAAATAAATATATTACTATTTTGGCCTACCCATCACAACTAGTATGGTCAGTTTTTCGAAATTGTTGTAACTGCTTAACTAACGGCTGTTTATTGTTGGTGTTTTCAGGGCCCTTACACTGCTCTGGAGGAGGACATGTTTACATATGCGTGCCCCAGTGCTCAGACCCTGTTCCCTAATAACCCCTCCTTCGCAAAGACAATCAGGGACCGTTACAAATACCTCACAGGGGTCGGCAGGCCACCCCATATTTCCTCCGTCAGGTAAGTCTTTCGATATTTAAATAGAAGTCTGCATACTCTTACAACCTGCTTACCAATGCCATTGTTTATGTGTAAATTATAGGATTGTGCATTTAAATCCAGGAACCCTGTCTTATTTTGTATTGTGGATCCTCATTCCATCTTCGTACATTATTCAGCACACTCAAAGATTTCATTCAGTCACCTTTAGCTTTGATTACAGCATACAATATGGTGCCCAGGTCATGTATGAAAATGATTCCTCATGTTCCCAGAACCACTCTTTCACAATTTTTGTCCTGGAATATGCATCTGGGAAGTAAAACTTCATCTGATAAACTGATCATTTAGTACATTCAGGTCATCAACTCACTTGTTTATTTTATTTTATTTTATTTTATTTTATTTTTTTTGTCCAATTCCTCCCCGTCACTAGGGGGCTCCCACATTAAGGCTACTACTACCACTCAGCCGGGACGCCAGCCGACCGCATCTTTTCGAACTGCTTGCTCGCGCACCGTTGGGGGCGGCGTAACACACTCGAAGGACAGCGCTATCCGCTCCCTCCGTTGCACGAGCTCACAGACGCCCCGTGATTAATGTGGGAGCACTAAGTACCTCTCATCCCTCCCCTCTGAGAGAGCTCGGCCAATCAGCTCTCTCTAGACCTCCAGCTGCGAGAGGTTACAGCACCACCCGGGATTCGAACTAGCGATCTCCGGATGATAGGGCGAGCGCTTTTACCACTACGCCGCTGACTTTTATTTTATTTTAACTATTCAACATTATTTTATTGCTACATAACATTGCTGAGCGTAGACCTGAGCAACTGAAGTAACCTGAGATCGTACAATAACACTGCCTCCAGAGGCTTGTACAATGGGTGTTATGCATGAAGGGTGCATCGCGTCATGTGCTTTCCTTCTTACCCTGACACACCCATCACTCTGGTAGAGGATCAATCTGGATGACCTTTTTCAATTGCTCCATAGTCAAATCTTCATGCTCCCTAGAAGATTTAAGCTTTTTTTTTCCTGATTAGTCTCACTAACAAATGGTTTGCTTATGGCCACATAGCTGTCTAGTCCTAATTTTGGGGAGTCCTCATCACATGTGCAGTGTGCATCTTTTAATGTTCTTGCTTTTACTATTCAACATAGCTGTTGTTTAACTATTGATTTAGTTTTTTTTTTTAACCATGCAACCTGACAAAGTGATCTCCATTCATGATTTTTTTTTTTCCTTCCACAAAGTTGATGCTTCAGCACTATCCTTCCAGGTTTTGGTAATGTGATTGATAAAGGCCTCTTAATTTAGTTCCAGTAAATTCAAATCTGCTTGGTTATGGAGATATGGAGTTGTTGTTCTTTATTTTTTGTCAGAAATGGCAACTTTTTTGGCCAGACAATGTTAATCTCATCAATCATTTTGAAGGACTTCTGTTATCTCAAGGATGCTTGATTTGGCAGGGTGCTTGAGATGATGGACGTTGATAATGAAGCAAATTTGGACTGGGTAAAATGAGGGACGGCTTTAATCATTATTCTCTAACGTCTTCTGCGTGTTCAGGGGGATCGAGCTGCCTCTTCATGATACTGGAATTGAGCCGGTTGAGTTCCTGAAAAGCATGGGCATCTCTCTTACCCCTCTTGCGGAAATGGCAGCAGCAGGAAGTGGATTGGTCACCCATGTACGTTCACACACATTGCTTTATTTTGCCTTGTCTGTTTTCCTCTGTGATTACACCGCAAGTGAAATGCCTTAACACCTTCGTTTTTCTTTTTACCTTTGCTGCATCTGTTCTCCCTGTGGGGTGAAGGACACTGAGAAAGGCGTGTTTAGAGTAAAGCTGGTTGCTGAGGTCAGCCATATATCTGAAGAAGAGGAGGTGTTGCCACTTATTGTGCAGCTCATCTCCCCTCCGTTTTTGGGGAGAATTGCCTTAACGGCGGGACCAGCTAAATTTGGAATGGACCTCTTCAAGCAAGAGCATGGGGTGAGTGGGAACAGGAAGGTGGTTCAAAGGTCGGAAGGATTGTTTTTATGTTTTACTGTATTTGTGCTACATTGAAATGTAATTTTTCTCTTTCTCAAACGCAAACTTAGGTTAAGGGAAGTATAGTAAAGAGCATTCCATACACAGCATGTGGACACATCGAGAATGCGTTGGAGCTGCAGGGCCACATAGCTGTAGCTCTGAGAGGAGGCTGCATGTTTGCTGCGAAAGCTCGACGGTTACAGCAGGCGGGGGCCATTGGAGTCATCTTCATAGGTGAGCTCAGCTATTGTTTGATTATAACCGTAAAGGAATCCCAATGTTCTCAGCACCTGCTGTATCAGTGCTTGCTAATTCCTGATTTTCCTGATTTTTACTCAACAGATAATTCAAAAATGATGTCAATTTGAAGTTACTGTTTACATCAACGTTGTTGATGTTTGAAATAGCATTTGTTGTTGTTTTTTGTTTGTTTTTGTTTTTTATAAATTTATTTGGTATAATATTACAAATTATCATAAATAATGAAAAACACAGATCTTTAGTAGTGTAGAAGAATAGAAATTTTGTCAACAACATCAAAACTTATTTCTCAAGGCTTCATGTGCTCACTCGAGTCCTCTAGTGGTGAAAAACATCTAATCCTTTGTAATTTGAATTATGTTTTTAGATAAATTTTGAACCAGTTAAAGGGCAAAAAAGAACTAATAGTCTGTGCTTAGCCTTATCAAACCAAGGACACTTGAATATGTATTATGGTTTTGTTGTACTGTATAAAGTTCATGTCTAGACTATAACAAAACCATAATACACATTTATCTTTCTGCATACCGATAGAGCTCATGCTGTTAGCCTTTTTAGGTGATTAATGTAATTATATCTGGGAGAATGAATTTCTTTAAATATGCAGTGTATATGGATGCGAGATTCTTGTACGTGATCAGAATACCTGGCACATACCACTAAAACTGGACCTTTTTTAGTCATCGATAAAGAGCTTCAAGATGCACAGTTTAACTACACAGTATACACAAAATGATTTTGCTTTAAAAATCACTTGTTGCTATATGATTTCTGATCTTTTTGCTCTTTAGTACATCCTGGAATTGCAGGACATATGATCTGCCTAAACAGCATCAACATCAACTGGCATTTAAACCATTGACCCATTGTTCTGTTGTGTGATGTTTCCTCTCTCTCTGTCTCTCTCACTCAGACCAGCGAGAGGACAGCAGCAGTGCTGAGACCCCTCTATTCCAGATGGTGGGTGACGGGGAGTCTACAGAGGACATCAAGGTGCCGCTGGTTTTCCTGTTCGGCCGGGAAGGGGCCATTCTGACCGTTGCCCTGCAGAAGCAAAACAACGTAGATGTCCTCCTTCTGCCTAAGGAGAGACAGCTGGGGAAGGGTACAGAGCAATTATTGTTTGATCCAAGAATTTCACAACTATTTCTATTAATCAAACAGCAATTAATTGAGTAGGCAACTTGTTGTCTTTTACATGGTGAAATCAAAAACTGAATGCACACACACAACGGAATAAAAACTAGCAGGAGTTGTTGTTACAAAACTACTATGAATGATGAAATTCGCATCCAAGCCAACAAGGAAGGTAACGCTACCTAGTTCAGCATTTTATGCGTTAATCCAAATAATCCCACTGTGCTAAAAGCCATGTTGATTTATTTAAAATAAATATTGATTTTTTTTTTTTTTTTTTTATGGACAAAATCATGATTTGTTGTAAAGTGCGTTGGCTCGCTCATCCCCTCCCTGCCCGGTGCATACCCTCTTTCTCACACGCGGATCTGTAAATAGTATGGTGATAAGTTGCTATCAAAAATTTTTCGAGACTAGTTTTGTAACACGCCACCAGGTGGCAGCACAAGGCCGCACACACAGTCCCATTGAGCACAGACCTTCATAAGTCAGTGTGACCAATAATATCGTCCTGTGTACATTTGGACCTGTGCAACTGGTGCTATCCTGACGCAGACGGGGAAACGCATGTGTATTTCATCATGGACAGCAAGTCAGACCAAAGAGCAAATGTGAAATTCTGCATGAAACTGGTTAATTCTGCCACAGAGATTAGAAATGAACCCCTGAAAATGTCGAAACTATTCAGCAACTTGTGCATGATGACCATTGGAGAACAATCCACAACATGACTGCCATTGTCTGTGTGTCATACGGAACAGGCCAAGCAATCCTCACGTGATTTGAACGAGCTCAGTGTTGCTGCCAAGTTTGTCCCCAGGCTGCAGACCCAGGAGCAGAAGGGACATCCCATGTATCACTCCGTGGATGACCCGTCCTTCATGTTGAGGATGGTTACCGGTTTTGAAACATGGGTGTACTTCATGACTCTGACATGAAGCAACAGTCTTCACAGTGGAAGAACCCATCATCTCCACAATCGAAAAAGGCGAGGCAGGTCCGCAGCTCAACCAAGTGCATACTCATCGTCTTCAACATTTGTGGCACTGTGCATCGAGAATTCGTCCCCAGGGGCCAGACCATCAATAACGACTTCTACTGCCAGGTTTTAAGGTGTCTGAGGGAGGACGTACGGTGAAGGCGACAAAACATGTGGCGCACAAATCTTGAATTTTTTTTAAATCCCCTTGTAAATTAGTCTCAAAGCATTCATGCATTAAAAAAGCCATGGACACATTAGTCTCTCAAAACACATGCACATTTTAAACCCCTCCGGTCAGCTACCACCACCAATAGATTTGTACTTTGCAGAAAACACTGTAGCACACTTGTGCTTTAAGGTTTCTGAACCGATCAAAAAAACGTGTCTGTGCAGATGTCCATCAACAGTGCTCTCCTTATAGCACATGAAAAATTATAGTACAGACACTTCACTTTATTACAGGTACATGTACTGTAATATAGTACTATCGACTCAACCAGGATGCTGTGGAAAAATGTGTTGTAAATGCTCTGTAGTGCAATTTTATCTGTTATGGTACCCTCCAATGATTAATACACAATACTTTGGTGAATAGCATGGTACTTACTGGGTACCACAATGGCTATCAAAGTTCAGCAGGTATCTAATATGGTACTGCCTGTACTGTACCACACCAGTAGTCTTAGAAACATGCAAATAACTGCTGTAGAGAAAGGATGTCTTAAAAAAAGTTTCTACAGTATATTTAAATAAAACGAACTATAAAAGCAATAAAGGATAATTAATGAAAAAAAGGTGTGACAACCCTTTAGTCTCAGGAACAATATGTGCACTTTTATAAGAGAATTAGCTGTTTAGTTTTCATTAACATCCTGCAGAACCAGATGCAGTCCTTCTGAGCATCTGCTTCATTTTTTCATGCATTCAAAACTCAGAAGGTTTGTACATACACTAATGTACTACTTTCTCTTCAGGCCTACAGATATTTTTCTTATGATTATTTATTTATTAGTAGATTCCTGATGAATTGTGGAAGCCTCTGTTGTATCCAGTAAGTACCATGGTATTCATCATAGTACTACCTCGGTACATACATGCCATAGTAATACCATGGTACCCTATAAAGTCCTATGGTGCCTCCCATAGTAATGTCTGAAGTAACACACTAATATTATGGAATATAATGGTAAACTGTAGTTAATAACTCAGTCAGATGTCTTTTGGCACGATAACAGGACGTTCACTGATAATGACCCAATAGTTCGAACTTCAGCTTCAGAACAGTTTGAAGTTCAGACTTCATTTTGTCTCCGCTACAATGAAATTTAAGACTTAGATGGGACCGTGCAAAACTGTAGCACTAAAAACGCATCTTCACCTCATGTTGGTCACTTCTTGATTAAGACCATGATCTCTTATCCATTTGCATGTGTTTACTAACACTTATAGAGTGTATACATTGTATTTTAGATATTGTATTTTTTATATACTTTTTTTTTTTTTGCTTCAATGGTGTAATATCTGTCTCCATCTTTGCACAGAAAAAACCGAGAAAGTGAACATCAAGTTCCGCCTAGCCAAAGAGGATGAACAAGAGGACACGGCAGGAGAGAGAAGTACCATCAGACTAGTGCTGGAAGGGAAGATGGAGCCTGAGGTACAACCTGAGCAAAACCCAGTGTCCCAACCCCAGTGCACTGTGTCCTCTGAAGGGGAAGACGAGCAGTCCTGCAGTCTACAGCAAAAAAACCTCGAGAGTGCCCCATGATGCTTAAATCAAATTAATACCACGGCCTCTTCGTCCATGCCCGGGCTGCTCCTCGTCTGTGGCTGATGCAGGACCAGAGAATACAGAAAGACCTGGTCCCAACCCATCGACTTTAGTGTACACAAAGTCTAACACGGACTGGACCAGGTTCTCCTCTCTTATATTGAAGAATGAGGTTTACTCATGTGATTTTGTAGTTACTGGGACAATTGTGGTATAAAGCAAGTAGGAGCGGTATGCAAAGCTGTAGTCTTTCTTATCCACTGCCATGATTTACATGTACTGTAGTGATTGTACTGGGATTGATTCATCTGAGTGATTAACAGGTGAAAAAAAAAAAAAAAAACATGGCTAAGAGGAGCGCAGGGACTGTAAGCTACAGTAGGACACACTCAGGCCACAACACTATTTGTTTTCATTAGCATTTATTAATTATTGTCATTAAGAATTTTTTTTTTGTCAATCAAGTGACTTTAAAAGGAGTTTCATGGGAACGATAATTGGTTTGTTCAGTGTTCTTTAATTGTTTACTTATTATAATTAAGACAATTGAAATCCATGCCATGACTCAGGTCGCCTCTGACCAAACCAGAAATATCAGTGTTGAATATTTCAATATAATGTTGAATATTGGGAACGTAATGGTCACACAGGGCAGAATGAATCTCGGTTCAACCATATATAATTATTTTTTTTTCAATATTGAAATCAGGGAAATTAAAGTGCTAAGACTTGAACATGTGGATGTCCATATGCATGCATAACGTCATGGAGTGTATATGTGAAGACTTCAATGTTCTTACTTTATTGTCTGCCCTTGTGCCAGCGCTTGGTTTGTGCGTCATTGCCCATCGTTCTTGCACCACGGATGCATTCGTTCCTCTGTCACAGAATGAATAATGACAGACATTGCTGAAGTTCAAGAAAATCGATAATGTTTCTCTGATTTGTAGCAGATTTCAGCATGACACCTTCCCAGGTTTACTTCTATCCATATCTTTTAAATGTTATCAAACGTTAAACACTAATTTGACTATTACGTTGATGAGACCTAGGAGTATAACAACTAAAATCTGTCAAGAAAAAAAATTTACTTAAAAAGGTCCGGTTCTTGTGGTGAGTAATGTTTTAATTATTATTATTATTATTTTATTTATGGCTATAATTAAGACTATTTAAAGCTGAAATGTGTCTTTAAGTATTTAATTTGCTCTGCTGAAACACCGAGTCGGGTCCAAATCCAGATCACGTTCTCCCAGGGGAACGACACCTGGTCTGGACGACGGGAGTCGATTATATGTTTAATATTCAGCAGCTGTTATAATTACACAGAGAACAGTCCTGCATTAACAATAGCTGTGTGTGATTGTGTACACACATGGCATATGTGTTTGCCTTTGTTGACTACAGACTGTGTGAAACTGAAAGTGGAATACGATCAAGTTTGTACATTTTGGAAGTAATATGTGTCCACTGTCTTGTTAGTAACACACAAAAAAAGCAGAAATTATGTTTAAATACATGAAGGCAACAGCCTTTTTTGTGTCCTGCCTACCTGAGAATACAATACTACACCACCCTTGTTGTGTGCAGTACATTATTTATGAACACTTGATGGGATTCTCAAGAGGATCTGTTTCTGTAAAGGGCTTGATGACTAATTTTCTACTCAAAGCTCAGGAATAATCTGAATAAGATTGAAGAAGATATTTATTCCTTAATTTTTTTTTTTTGTAATGTACATCATAGATAGCGTTATTTAAAGGGATATTCTATTTAAAAGGAGAGAGAAATGAAATTGAGTAAATAGTACATTATTTTAAAGAGCCTTTTGAGACTTTGATTTCATTAAAACTATCATTTCTTGCTATGAATACTTATAAGGATGCCCACTTAAACATAGATTTATTTGTTCTGTCTTCGATGCTTTTGCTTTATAGTCATATATAAAGGTATGCATTGTTTTTGAAACTTAAGCACATGATTCAAGTAGGCCAAGAATGAGTCGTGAGGTTTTAGAATTCATAACACACTGACGCTGAATTAAGTGAGGAACAAGGTTGCTGATTCAAGTTGTACAGTAGATCAACCAATATAACAAAGTTGGGTCCAATTTTAAATTTTAAACATTTCATTAGAACTCTGATCAACGCATGAGACTAAGATATGAAGACTATCCATCCATCCATCTAGTCCAACTTGGGACTGTGGAGGCCAATGGTGACCGTTGTATTTATTCCCATTTGTACGACCGTGATAGGACCTCCGGGCAACATTTACACATTACAGGCAATTTGAGAACGGCAATTAGCCTAATCTGCATATCTTTGGACTATGGGAGGAAATCGGAGAACCCGGTGGAAACCCACCAAGCACTGGGAAAAAACAAACTCCATGCACACAGACCCGACACGGGAATCGAATCCGAGACCTGGAGGTACAAAGCGACAGTGCTAATCACCAAGCCATGGTGCCGCTATGAAGAATAGTATATTGATTAAATCCAATGGATTAAAATATTTCTGGTTAATTTTTAGATGTAAATACCACATCCGAAATATTTAGTGAGAATTTTAAGCCTAAGAACAAAATTTTAAAAAAGGAAAAAAAAACTTATATGTTACAAATGAATACCTCTCAATACCTACCTGTAGTACCCTTGTCGGTCACTAGGGGGATGAGGCCCACACTTTGGAAAGCACTAGTGTTAAGAAAGCAATGTTACATTATTTAATGTTGTTTAATGGAAACAGATAGATATGGATATAGACTAATATAACATAGAGAAATCAAACCAGTCTGTTAATTAAAAGTAATTTAAAAACATGGTTTACTGATCAGAAAAATGAGAAGGTCATGAGTTTAACCCACAGAAACATAAAGCCAACAGTGTTGGGCCCATGAGCAACCTTCAACTGCGAGATAAGTGTAAGTCACTCTGATTAAGGGTGTTTGTCAAATGCTATGCATGCATTTATGCTGTTATTACAAGTAAATCGTATGTAACCAAATCTGAAGTGTTATTTACTTTCATTAACTTTACTGATTGTTCCAATACTTTTGCCTACCTAAAAGGTGTTGCGAGATGAAAATCTCTAGATGGAAATACAGTATTACAACTCAAATTCAAATATCTTCAGTGTTTAGCAAAAACAAAAGACACAGGGCACAGTGATTAATGACAGAACGTTTAGGAGGAATGTTAAATGTGCTGAAGTGGTTTGCAATCTGAATATACAATGTCTGGCAAAAAATAAAAATAAAAAGTAGGGTTAATATATTGAATGTTTCAACATATTCCAATCCATTGTCAAATGTTATTAAAAATTTGTTTACGTAAATGTGCTGCACAATGGCACAATGGATCCCAATAATGAAAAAAAAAAAAAAAAAGCTGGGGAAAGCTCAGCAAAGTAATGCAAGGCACAGATGGAGAGAAAGGAAAAAGGATTACTATCTAATGAAATACGAGCTACTTTGGTTGACCATGACCTTGAACATGACCTTGAACATGGGATCTCATAAAACATAAAAGACGCTTCGAAAGAATGCAGTCCAATTTAAGTAGGTTGAATTTGTAGCCTCAATAATCAGAATGTTCAGTTCTGCAGTTTGTTGCTGTTAACATGCAGCGAGTGGAACGCCTGATCCTTGAAAAACGACTGATAACCTGTAACCCACTTTCAGAAGAGACACATCTGTCTGTGGGAACTGTGCATACAATCATACACCACAACCACACAGTGATCTTGGACAATGCTAGGTTCCCTTGTGCTTTTCCGGTGCACAACTGGCTTGCAAGCAATCCATGATTCTTCAGTATGCTTCTACTGGACCTACTCCGCATTTCTCAATTCCATCAAGAAGGTTTTCTCCACATGGCACTAGAAGATCTGTCACAGAGATCCAAGTGTCCCTTTAATTGACATATGGCTCATTATTGCAAAAATGTCCTAGTTTCTAATGATACTATTGCGCATATAGTTCCAATCAACTCTCAGGGTAAAAATTGAGCTTATTTTATCAAAAATGTTTTACCCTCCAAGATTTTCATGCATGCATGAAATTAGATACATAAAATGATTTTGATGACTGTAGCGGTGTTCTACTAATATATAAACATCCCCCCCCTCCCAAAAAATCAGGTTTGCCCAAAAAGTCATTTAACTTCTATGAATTGTGTAAAAATCGTCAGACTACTGTCCTGTTTAAACTCTACTTGCACATATGTTAGTGAGAATTTTTCAAATAAAAAATTCATATTTTCATATATTTTTTCTTTCATATTTTAACACATAATTTTGGGGGCATTTGTCATCTCATGCACATTTTCCATCCATCAATCCATCTAGAAACATCTGTAGTCCAACTAGGAGGAGGCCAGTAGTGCTTAGCATTGTAGTTATTTACATGGTACCTCCGGTCAACATTCACATGTGCATTCATACACTACGGACAATTTGGGAACGTCAGTTAGACTAATCTGCATGTCTTTGGACTGTGGGAGGAAATGCAAACTCCATGCACACAGACCGGAGGTGGGACTCAAACCCAGACCCTGGAGATGCGATGCCAAAGTGTTTACCACTGTGTCGCTTATGCACATTTGAATCGTTTATTATTATCATTCGCTCATCATCTATACCCGCTTAATCCTGTATTCAGGGTCACGGGGGGGCCTGGAGCCTATCCCAGGAGACTTAGGGCACATGGCAGGGTACACCCTGGACAGGGTGCCAATCCATCGCAAGGCACAGACACACACACATACACTCACCCATTCACACACTACGGGCAATTTGGGAACATCAATTAGCCTAACCTGCATGTCTTTGGCCTGTGGGAGGAAACCGGAGTACCCGGAGGAAACCCACCAAGCACGGAGAGAACATGCAAACTCCATGCACACAGAGACGGGAATCGAGCCTGGCCGATCATTAAATTTACAGGGTGGGCCATTTATATGGATACACCTTAATAAAATGGGAATGGTTTGTGATATTAACGTCCTATTTGTTGCACATTAGTATATGTGAGGGGGCAAAATTTTCAAGATGGGTGGTGACCATGGTGGCCATTTGGAAGTCGGCCATCTTGGATCCAACTTTTGTTTTTTCAATAGGAAGAGGGTCATGTGACACATCAAACTTATTGGGATTTTCACAAGAAAAACAATGGTGTGCTTGGTTTTACTGTAACTTCATTCTTTCATGAGTTATTTACATGTTTCTGACCACTTATAAAATGTGTTCAATGTGCTGCCCATTGTGATGGATTGTCAATGCAACCCTCTTCTCCCACTCTTCAGGAGAAATGCCAGCACAGGCTTCCAGTATCCGTAGTTTCAGGTGCTGCACATCTCGTATCTTCACACCATAGACAATTGCCTTCAGATGACCCCAAACATAAAAAAGATAAAAGTCTAAGGGGGTCAGATCGGGAGACCTTGGGGGCCATTCAACCGGCCCACGACGACCAATCCACTTTTCAGGAAACTGTTCATCTAGGAATGCTCGGACTTGACACCCATAATGTGGTGGTGCACCATCTTGCTGGAAAAACTCAGGGAACGTGCCAGCTTCATTGCATAAAGAGGGAAACACATCATCATGTAGCAATTTCAAATATCCAGTGGCCTTGAGGTTTCCGTTGATGAAGAATGGCCCCACTATCTTTGTACCCCATATACCACACCATACCATCACTTTTTTTTGTTCCAACAGTCTTGGAGGGATCTATCCAATGTGAGTTAGTGTCAGACCAGTTGAATGGCCCCCAAGGTCTCCCGATCTGACCCCCTTAGACTTTTATCTTTGGGGTCATCTGAAGGCAATTGTCTATGGTGTGAACTCCATTGTTTTTCTTGTGAAATTTCCAATAAGTTTGATGTGTCACATGACCCTCTTCCTATTGAAAAAACAAAAGTTGGATCCAAGATGGCCGACTTCCAAATGGCCACCATGGTCACCACCCATCTTGAAAAGTTTGCCCCCTCACATATACTAATGTGCCACAAACAGGACGTTAATATCACCAACCATTCCCATTTTATTAAGGTGTATCCATATAAATGGCCCACCCTGTAGTTTATTAAATACATTATTTGTTCTTGTTTAATTAATCCATTAATTGATTAATTAATTAATCAGCCATTAAAATGATCATATATAATTTGTTCTTTAACATATGTTAAAAGTGTGGCTTTTGACAGTAACCTCTCCACCTCTCAGCTGAGCACACGCCCACTTCTGCGTCATCGTCTTACTTGTCCCGCCTCCTAAAGCTTTGCGTACGCGCTATAGTCGGTCTTCAGATTGTTCTTTTGTCTGAAGAGGAGGCAATTATCTCCATGATGAGGGTAATTCGAAGTTTATGTTTTAAAAATTACAATTTGAGAGCGAAATGCAAGGTTTTTTTGAGAAGCATTCCAGCAGGTGTCTTTTAAATACTGTTTTGTAAGTAAGTTAAGTATGCAGCGTGTCATCTCCCTAAGTCAATCAAGATTGGCTCCGCCCACCACGTCCCTCCTTTCTGTAGAGCGGCTAACCGCGGCGTAGACCGCGACAGTTTCAGCGCGCAGACGGCGCTAGTGGATGGTACCGTGGATATCCCGTTTATGTCGCGCTAAAGTGTGTTTCAGTCTGAGGAGGATGGCGGAGTGACACCGCTCCGTTAACGTGAGAAGTGGACTCGAGGATGCTGCTGGTTGTTGTGCCCCGGCGGACGGAGCGGCTTCCCGCCGCACTGCTGCTGCTGCCTGCTGCTCTCCGGCGTCCTGCTTCTCTCCGCTGTCACCGCGAGCTCTCCCGGTAAGCTCAGTGCGCCTGCACCCCGCTCACATATGAGAAGATTTCAACATGCCACTGGAGTTTATTCTTGTTTGCTTCAAAAAAAATAAAATAAACATTAAAGAACCTTTTCGGTTAACGTTAAACTTTATTATACGAGTGTTTTCTTTCCTCGAATGCATTTCACCAGTTTAGAAAAAGAAGCAGTTACTTCTTTCAGGTGAAAGTACGCACATTCAAGCTCCTGGTCGCTGAAAGACTCCCGGTGACGTCATGAATTAATGAATTTGTCTTTGCCTGGAAAAGGAAGAGCATCCAGTACTGTGCAAAAGTTTTAAGCCCCCCTCCCCATCATTTCTTTATATTAAAGAAAATAAAAAGATGTAGATTAAATTGACATGTTTTATTGTGACAAGTGCTTAAAGACACAATTCCAAAAAAGAAATCTGTTGTTTATGCATCAACCTCATCTCCCCTCTCGTTCGTTCCAGCCGTTCAGCATCAGCAGTATACTAATCACTGGCTTAACAAGCAACAACATTCCTTTGAAACTGTTGACTGGAGTGAAAAAAAAAAAAGAGAGGCAAAAAAGTCCTTCAAGAAGTCTGGAGAACTCTTCCTCTCCCACTCACTTCTCGTCTATACCTGCTTTCTCTTGTACATGGGGTCCATGAGAAGATGCAAACTCCATGAACACAGACCTGCGGTGGGAATCAAACCTGCACCCAGGAGGTGTGAGGCGACAGTGCTAGCCACTAAACCACCGCGCCACAGAGTCTGTCTCTTTGGAAGCAAAATATGAAGAAATGAGGGAGTTCAATACTTTGAACGTACATGTTTACAAAATATTATCATAAACTTGGACAGAGAGGAACACTGGCAGTGAGCATTTGGGAATTAAACAGAAATAATGTTTAGTATTATAATACTTATGATAATTAATATTATTAAAGAGCCCAATTGAGCCTGCTTGAATCTAATTGGACGGGAGGTATGCTCTCTTTTGTGGTCTAAATGTTATTATTTCTGCAGTATTGGCTCATTCACAGGGACATATAATCTCCATGTAATCTAAGACTAATAGTAAACATTTGACCAAGTAATTCTTTTAATGGGTGATGTGGTGGCATCCGTTAGCATATGTTTAGCAAACAGGCCTCGGTTGTAAGCCCTTTGTAAAGGTTCACAGCTCAATAAAACTTTTTCCACTTTCCACTTTTTTTTCCACTTGTCGGTTGGGTATGGAAGTGGCACTATGCTGGTGCGTTATGCCACATCACCCACCCATTCTTTATTTTTAGATTCCTGTTGCCCACCCCTAGTTGATATGGTGAGGGTTTTTTTCACAGAAGAGACGTTTATTTAACATTTTGTAAGGACTTTTCAGGACTTGGTTTCTGACACGGGAAAGTCTTTACAACGGCTTCTCAGTAAGTTTTTATTTTTTAGAGACTGGTGAGGAAACATGTTTCTAGCTTTATTTATTTAATAAATTTCCATTATCTAAGAGGCATGGAACTAAATTAGTAATAAATATAATGATAATTTAATACAGCTTGGTAATTATTTTGTCACTAACTGATTTCCATTCTAAACAGTCCATATTGTTAATATTCAATCGAATGCTTCTCTATCTCCCAGATCACTTTGTTTAAAGTGAAGTGTTTTTCTTTCATTTGCTTCATTAAGTAGAGAACATTTTGCATTTCATATAATCCGTGTTCTGTTCACTGCGATGTGATGAAGATTAAGAGATGAGAGTTTATCCTGAGCTGTTCTGCTTTATTTTTTTCACGTTCTGTTTGGTTTTTTAATGCGCACCCCCTCTGTTAATCTTGCTAAGCTTTAACAGCTGGGTTTTCCCGTTCATTTCTGCACCATCTGTCTTTCCATTTGCATCCTTGACTTTTGATTTAGAGCGACCAGATTGATGCATGATTACATGAACCTTTATAAGAAATCCTTCGCTTTTTTCGAAGAGTCAAAACATGAAACATTTGCAGCACAAAATGTTCCTTCTGTCGGAGTGGATGCTTATCTTTGTTTAATATTTCCGCAACAAATAAGGACTTAAGGAAGCCCAGTGTTGGATCTTTTGTTGAAAGCAAAGTGGAGATTGTGGCCGTTAATTGAGTTAATTTTGGTTGATATTTAAAATGATAATGGATTGATGAAAAATTCTAAAGTTTTACTGAAAAATAGTTACATGTATATAAAAAACAATCTTGGTTAACAGCTGTAAGTAAAATGTGTTCTATAAGTTCCCTAAGCAGCCCTGTGTGAGGAATAGGAGTCGAACTACTAAGTAGTGTATATATAAGTATGAAGTACAGTAATGTTACAATGTTAAGCACATCAACCTGTGGCAAGAAACCAGAGTTCCTTAAGGAGAGCTCGAGAGACTCGAAACCCCGGCTGGGAGGTGCGACGCAACCATGCTAACCGTGGAGCCACAGTGCTGCTAATGGTTCTAATGAGCATTTAAATGGACAATAATAGAATTAGCATGAGTTCCCAATAAAATAAGATGATAAAGCATCTCCAAAACGCTAAGTAACAATCTGATCTGATGCGCCATTTTAGATTCCATTTCTGAAATTGTGCAATCGCTCCTTCAGGGTTTCCTGAATTCCTAAGGATTGTAATTTGTGCAGTTTTGTAGCTACAGTACATGTTAATACGGACAATGTTGTCTTCAATCCATTTGAAATGATCACGATTTCAAGAAATGTTTACGTGGATGTTGATATGATAAGATGTGTTTATATGGTTAAAACATTTAATCCGAGTATAACTCTTTATCATTTTTTGAGCCGTTTAATCTGTCGGAAACAAGAAGAAAAAAGAAGATATTTTTCTTTAACTTTGAGATTAGGTTAGTATTTCAGTGTTTTGTTTTTTCCTTTTTTGGATAGAGCCGGCCACCTGTGTTCTGATTCGTTGCGAGACATTAGTCCCATCTCATCTCATCATGATCGGTTAGATGCTTTATGACATAATGAAATGGCGAGCCAATCAGTGACCATTAGCCTGCCAGAGGCTCAGGTGATGAAAGTAAAGACAGGGGGGTTTGAGAAGAAAACATTTTACATCACATAACGTTACCACCATGTGGGGCAAACATGCACAGAAAGAATATTGATTGATTAGAAGAATAGAAGATTGCTCTCGACGAAAGAGATACGATCAGATCAGGTGTTTACATGGCTTACCTTTACCTACTTAACGGATTATCTAAGGTTTACACCACCACGCTCATTCTGATTCATTCTGAAAACTCATTCGGATGGGGATCAGACTGTTCCGATTGGGGTAGTCACGTGCCTCTTTATTTTGATTAAGCTAATATTAGTGAAAATATTTGCTTCCATGTAATCACATCTACTGGATCACTCAGTTATGTGTTTCAGCACATTTTGGAAATGCATGACTTGCATATTAAACTTTGTCATCACACCACCTTAGCTGCAGCGCTGTAGAAACTCTATAAGCACTATAAAGTAGACTAAATCCCTGTGCATCGTCCCACCACTGTTATGTTGATCTGTAAGCTTTAGTTAATCCTCTCCGGCCCTAAACGGTCCTGGAAGCCTTGACTCATCAGCCAGTAAGGTGTGATAATGAATAACCCATTTGCTGTTTCCATGCAAACCTCAGCCTTCTTGTGGAAAAAGTTAAGCCGCGCAGGGGGGAAAAAATAAATAAAACCGTCAGCACCGCCGATAAAGCCTGTAGCGTGAGACGAGAACAGCTGTATCCTAATCCTTACCCACTGCCGAGCCGAAGTGCAGAGGGCCATTTTTTCTGTGTAGTGTAGTTTAATATTTTTAATAAACACTCCTGCATGAACTCTGAGATCCATTCTAGCCATGTGCAAACATTTAAACGATGCGCGTCCAACATCCATCTGTGCGTCGCAGCATTGCTGAGTACACACAGGTTTATAAGTTCATTGCACTCTGTTCTATTGATCTTTTCTGGAGGAACACCTATAAGGTAAACCTGATGGGAGACAGGATCATTTACTGAATCTACAAAGCCTATGGTGGGGTTTAAGTCTGTTCCAAGCCCTTCGGTGAAATATCTAGTGTTGTTTTTGAGTTTGTGAAATGCAGTAACGGTGTTCACTAGAGATGTGAATCGTTGGCAGACCATCAATTAGATCTGCTCCAGTTAAATTTTTGGGCGCAGCTTGACTGACAGAAGACAGAAGACACATGAGCTGGTCGTAAAAATGAATGTCTCGCCCTGGTCTTCCATCGAACGATTAACCACCTACACGATATGGCCGTGTCTAGATCATTTGTAGACCAAGCAGACATTGTTGATGGGAAAGGATGTTGCATAAGAAGCACAGCTCTTATTAGGATACCCAGAAGGAACAAAGTAGTCAAAGGTTTCTAGCACACAGAGACAAAGAGTGTGTAAATGAAGCAGACTCGGGCGTCTGTGTGATCTAAAACCGGTTCCCTTTGTCTACAGACAGAGCTGTTCTTTAAGCAGGAGTGGTATAGAGATAAGATGCTACCGGAGCTGGCCTTGCCCTTTACACTACGTCATTGTGTTTTTTATATATATATATTTAAACATTACCATACTGATAGTTGGTCTGAATTTCTCATCAGAATCAGAAGGACAGAGTTAGGCAGGAACGTTTAAAGTGCAAAATACATTTTTAATGTACAGGTGACGTGATGTTCTTTGACCCCTGAGGCTCAGCCATCTGGTTCTTCAGAGTAGTTCTTGAAAGGTTTCCATTTTAGGCATGAGGTTTACGATTATATATTCAAGCAGTCAAAAAAAAAGGTTTTCTTTAGAAAAGGATTAAATTAATGCTAATATTGTAATCAAATTTGATGAGTATATGTTGGATGTTTGTTTCATGCTTACTTGTATAACGTAAAGATAAAAAAGAGGAAAAATATTTTCATTTACGCATCACGATTCTTTTATACGGCGTGTTGTGTATCGACCAACTCTGCGTTTACAGTAAAAATATCTGTTTGCACTCAAAGGGGTAAAATGTTGCTGTTCCTCCGTAATCCTGCAGGTGGCGCGCTCTAAACTGTTCACACAGCACAGTAGTGAATTATTCGCTAACGTTGTTTAGGATTGTAACAAAATCTAAAATAAGTTAATATTGAATGGGATATTCATAAAACTGTGATATTTACAGAATCGCAATACACATCGAATCACCACTTGGGTATCGTGATAATATCAGATCGGGTGGTTCCTGGTGGTTCACGTCCCTAATAACAATTCCTATTAGTTATGCATGTTTTTTTCTCATCATTCGCTTATATTTTTATAAAGATATCATTTGTTTGTTTCTTTGGAATCCAGGCGCACTGTGAGCCAGGGAAAATGGAAACCTTTCAAGAACTGATGTACACCTGCTCACATTCACGCACTCATTCATGTGCGTGTAATTTACCATAAGCAAACTACCCATCTGGAAACTAGAGAACCCAGAGGAAACCCATGGGAACACTGGAACACTCCAGACTGACTGAGTTTGACCTCCAGACTGGAGATGTGAAGGGTAGCTCTGTGTGTTTTGTTGTGCATACACTGATCATTCTGATCATAAAGTAAATGGGTAATTTATGAAGCTGAAGCTTTAGGAGGAGAACAAGAGGACATAACCGTGACAGACGGATTAAGAGCGTGTGTGTTCTTGGGATATAGCCGAGTCAGCCATGTGCCATCCCGTGCTGGTGTGACGATAATATGATGCACATCTTGAGAACCACGTTGTGCATTTAAATCTGAAAAGGGTTTTGTCGTTCTGTCACTGACCTTCTGAGAAATCTCCAGACATCACTGATTACTCACATGTGTTCATTGCCCACACAGCTACAATGCTTCACCACGCCATCTGTCTTACAGTCACGCATGCAGTTCTAGTACCTTCTGTTCCTGTCCTGCTTTCATTGTTTACAGTTAGAGTTTCGAAAATAGCGATTCTATAAATATCCCAATTTAATATTATGTTTTTCCCTGATTTTGTTCAATGATTAATCAAATGTGGCCCGTTCAATATAACATTGGTTTTCTCACTAAAAAATTGAGGGCAGCATTTAAACAATAAACACTAACTTTGAATACAAGAGTTTGACATTAACTACAAATTAAATAATGGCAAAAAAAAATCTACATTTTTTTACTTTTACTGTATCTGCCATAAGCCATAATTATAATTTCTAAACAAACATAGCAAATAATTCACTTCGTCCACACATGATGAAAATGTGTAAATAGTTCAGAGTGCGCCACCTGTAGGATTATAAAGAAAACGTGATGTTTCAACTCCTTAAACGCCTCCAAAGTTTCAAAACTCAAATGAACAGTGATTGTGGGTGCGTGCAACTTTTAACTCGGGCACACAGGGCTTCTAACACGCATCATTTACGACTAATTTGCACTGGTGTATGGAGTATGTAATGAGTGGGTTTGGGACTAATTTACTCACAGAGTTTGGAGAACAAGGCAGATCAGAGCCGGTCATGGCCAATCAAACTGAAAACCAGCCAGTTCTGGTCACTGGCTGATCGACTAGTTCATCTCTATTATAAATGTAAAAATAGTTCGTAAAAAACTATTTTGGAGTCAGTGTGGCGATCCATGAATAAACACAATTCATAAATAATTTCTCCCCATCTCTAATCCTGTATGTTGCAGCATGATGATGGGACATTAACCCAGACACTCGGGTACCAAGATTTTAAAAAACTATTACTTCCCTGCATAGATTTTAAACGAATTTTAGGATAACAAGTGCAAAAAGTCTGTTTAGTAGGCCAATAAAACATCAACATCTCACTTAACTTAATTAGTTTTATTCTCAATGCAAAAAAACTTAAAATCTTAGGAATTACTTTGTAGTAATGTAGATGTAGAAATCTTTGCTCTCAGAAAAGCAAAAGGTTATTTGTAGGTTTCCACAGGGTGTTGAATATTTTCCTTTGAGACTGAGACATGAATGGTCATGCAGATTTGTCTGCTACATAGTCATGCTGTGCGTCACGCATTCTATCACATCCCAGATGTGCTAAACCGAATTCAGAGTCTGTGACTAGCAAGGCCAGTGAGGTTCACAGAACTCACCGTCATATTCATGAAAACCGTCTTGTATGGCTTCGCGACATGGTGGTAATGCTCGGGTGCTGAAAGTAGCCTTTGTAAGATTTTGTCAATGAAGATATAAAGTAAAGTCAGTAATAATCTTTAGACCGGATGCAGGGATTCTTTTTGCTGATGCCAAGTTCTGACTATACACCTACTGTACATATTGTAAATTGCAATTTATCAGATAAGGTCATGTTTTTCAATCTTTCGATGTCCTCGTTTTACATTTACAGGGGGCAGGTGTAGTTCAGTTATTAAGGAAGGTCACAGATTCAGACCCCAGTACCACCAGGCTGCCACTGCAAAGCTCTTCATCTTTGAAAGCTCACATGTATTATAAGATAAATGTAAGTGGCATTGGATAAAGGCATCTGCCAAAATGAAAAGAGAATTAAATTATGGCAGAACTATTCTTTTTAACTCCAAGCATTACAGTTGCCAGTGTTGCACATTTTTTGGATGATCGTTGAAACAACCAATAGTCAGTTGATTCAGTAATAATGAATAGCATGTTTATCTTGAGATAAGTTAATAAAGCAAGAATATTTGAAACAAACCAAATAAAATAACTATTAAAAGTACTGCTAGTAAAAAAAAAAAAAAATGAAATAAATGCGATGACTAATACTGCAAACTGTAATTGCGCCCTCTTGTGGAGCACATTGTAAATTGATATATGAGCAACGGAGAAATATTGCACAAAACATTCCTGGTTAATGCATTTTAATCAATTCAATTCTAAACTGCATTTAATCCATTTTGGTTAATTATTTACACCCATAATAAGCGTTCTCTGCTGATTATAGTAAAACACTAATGCAGTAAAGGTAACACTTTGTTTTATTTTTTTCAGTTGGTGGTACATCATATAAAAACTCTTTTCTGCACCAAGGGATCAAAGGCTACGTTTACATTACCAGCCTGAGCTAACGGAACCGATTTATTTATTTATTTATTTATTTATCTATCTATCTATCTATCTATCTATCTATCTATCTATCTATCCTATAAGACACTTTTTTATGATCTTTTATGGCTGTCTGAAGCACAAATCTGATGTTTTTCAGCTCTGAGTCAGTTCTGTATGTGTCCTAGATTGCATACATATCCGATCGCTGTATGCATGCCATTTCAGACGATTGATGCATCCAAATTAGAGTCAGGTAAAAATCTACTGTAATTATGAACGTCATGCAAATCCAATTTGACCTAATGAATCGGAATTGAGCAACGTGGCCTGTAATATGAACTTAACTAAACGGACACAACAAGGAGATATCCGTGAAGGACAAAGAAGAAGGAAGTCTCTGTTTGAGTCTGAGTCCTGTCTCAGTAATTATTAACTGGCACATTCCAGTGCACACTAGCATGATTAATCTAAAACAGGAACATTTTCCTTTATGAAGTAGTTCTGTGCATCATATGAAGCAGAAGTGATATTAATTTGTGAAAATATCTTCTTAACTGGTCTGATTAAGAAATCAAAGTCTGGTGGTGTTGTGTTGAAGGATAACCGAGCCAGGAAACGGTCTCATTGTGAGAGTTTCCTGTTTTTTTTCCCTTTCCTACAGGAAGTCCATCGATAACTCTCAGCAAAGTGGGCAAGTACGAAAAATAAAGTATCATACGGTTTTCAAAGCTAACTGGCAGGAGTGAATTTGTGCTCCGGTGCTTTCCATCTGCTCTGTCACGCTCGCTTCTCATTAACCTGCTGAGACATTGCGTTCACTGGCAAAAACAAACGTTAATGTTGTAACACATAAAAAAAAAAATCTGGACAATTTAAGAGCATAACATAAAAAAATAGGACTTTGCCCTGATCCTTCTGAGACTTTTGGCAAGGAAATCAGTCAGTGTCACAAAGCAAATAAATGGGGGGGAAATTATAAGGAAGTGGATTATAAAACCAGCTCCAATTACGTCGAAGTTTTCTTTTTTTAACAAGTGTTTGCAGAGCAATTCTGTCTGTAAACAAAGAGAACCAGTTTCATGTCACACGGATGGTTGCGCACACTTGGTTTATCCACTCCTTCTTTCCAAGTCTCCATAAAAAATCTAAACTTAGCACCACTTAGTGTGACGCTAATCTACTTGGCACATCTGTCTCCCGGGGGTCTTTTAATTATTATTCAGAACCAGGAGAATTAAGGAAATGATCGGTGTGTGGTGGATGGATGCATAGCAAGTAGTGCTTTATGCGTCACTGTATGACCTGGGAGCAACGGGGTCACGGGGAGCCTGGAGCCTATCCCAGGAGACTTAGGGCACGAGGACAGGGTGCCAATCCATCGCAGGGCACACAGACATATACACATACACTTACTCATTCACACACTACGGGCAATTTGGGAATGCCAATTAACCTAACCGAACGGGAATCGAGACGGGAATCGAGCCTGGCCGGGGATCGAACCCAGACCCTGGCGGTGCAAGGCAACAGTGCTAACCACTACACCACCGTGCCGCCTATACAGGATTCATCCATAATAAAATCGTTTTCAGGGTTGAGTTTTTTTTTTTTTCCTTCACCCCCTCTCTCCAGTGAAATTGGTAAAACATTCTTTAAATAGTGTTTGTTTTGGGCCAGTCTACTAAAAATATTACATCATACTCATCCACACCTTGAATATGAGTAGAAACGGGAGTGTCTGAGGTATCGATACCAAGATTCATGGAAGAGCTTTGTCAAAAATTTCCAGCATGTCAGTTTTCACGAGATGTAGGGAGGGAGCTGTGCAGCTGAAACTTTATGAGTAGACATAACAGATGTAACCATAACATAAGAATTGAAACATTCAATTATTGTAGTACTTTCAGATGCACGGTCACCTTGCACCTTCGGGGTCTGGGTTCGATTCCCGCCTCGCATGGTGTGCATGGAGTTTGCATGAACGTGTGAATGAGCAATGCGAGTGTGTATGTGTGTGTACCCTGCGATGGATTGTTTCCGTTAGATGAGAATTAGTTTACAGAGGGAAAAATGTGCCTTTCATATGTTGGGTTGTTCACTATGTATTTGTTGTACCTGTTTTTCCTTGCGTAGTGAAACACTGCCCCGATCACATAGACTGTGCAAGAGTGGGCCGTCAGTTCTGCAAGCCTGGTTCCTCTTACTGCGGCCCGTGTATAGAGTCACTGCAGGAGGATGAAGAGGGCCACTGCATAGCTCCATACAGTCATCATTCTCATCACAGTAAGCCGCCTTTACAAAAGCAGCTACCTATTGCTTATGTAAATAATATCTACAGACATGTTCTGTTAACTGAACCGAGTATATTGAAGGAACTGATTGTTGCAGTGAAAAGGTTTTACCACTAGGGTGCAGACTAGTCACTGAAATGTAATGGGGTATTCAGGTCAAACCGGCACTTGCAATCAAATTTCCTGCGAATGAAAGAATAAAACCGACTGATGTTGAAGAATATTTCAAGCACAGTACAGTCATACGAGTCATAGCCGCATAAAACAGTTAAATGGTGCAAAAGATTTAAAGAATCACGTAGGTGCACGAATGACGATCTCGGCCAAGGTGTTCCTGTGAACATTCAGTGAGTGGAACGAATGATCCTTGTAAATTTCCAGATAACTTGTCACTAACTCACGGAAGAGTCGCCTCTGTCTGTGGGAACTGCACACACACATTACAGGAACTCAACTGGTAGTTATCGCCACATCCCGCGTACAGTCCTGACCTCACCTCGCTCTAAGCCGTTTCCACATTAAAGGAGTTTTTACATCAGGGGGTTTTATATACATACAGAAAGAGAATTAAAGGGGTTTTTATATTCTGTTACTCTGCACAAACAGAAGTACCAGCCTGACTTTGTACTTTCCATAAATTATACTTAAATTTTGTGAATGTTTCCAAATGTTATTTTTGTCCACATAACATTTATAGATAAATTCAGTGTTACCTCTGTGTGTGTGTGTGTGTGTGTGTGTGTATGTGTGTGTGTATGTGTGTGTGTGTGTGTGTATGTGTGTGTGTATGTGTGTGTGTATGTGTGTGTGTATGTGTGTGTGTATGTGTGTGTTCACGTATGTGTGTGTTCACGTATGTGTGATTATTTTGACACATTGTGATTGCACTTTAAACTGCAATATGAAAGTATTACATGTGTTATTTAGTTCTGATATTCATGTCGGCTAACAGTAAGTAATGGCACAAATGATCTCATTAAGAGTATGTTTATTTAATTATTTAACTGTAACTGTGTGTAATAAAATGCAGCCTGTTGCAGTCTGATAATTGTGTGGGTTCATATTGCAAAACTGTAGCTCAATTCAAGCAGTAAAGTTGTAAGTTATATTGAATACATGAGTACATGAATATATAACAAACTTTCAGTTCTATCTTTTATTGCACCAAAATTTTCAAGAAGCATTAATGATGGTACGGAATTTCCATACCTTATAAAAGGCTTTTTATTTTCCAGTTTAGTTATATTAGTATGAAATAAGCAAATTGCATACACCATCTCTAAACTGTCTTAAATATTACAAGAGTCGCTAGGAATCATGTATCAGACAAACAACAATATTTATTAATATTTTTCAAATGAAGCATTAAATTTGTGATAATTTTCCTGTTTTTAGAGATGTTTTTTCTTATTGACCAATAGAGGGCACTATACCTTCTTTGTACTCTGATCTAATTGCTGGGAAGCATGCTTATTGTGTGAATATTTTTTATAATTGTTATTATTATTGCAAGAAGAAGTGTGAGTTTTGTAAATAATTCAAATGTTTTGGTGTTGCATACAAAAACTATAGAAATCTGTAAAAATTAAGACATATCTGTAGAGAAAGTGATGTATTTTTTGTTCTAATGATATCATACAACGACAACACCTGGGGAATAGATCAACGTTATCTGTTGGCTATCGGCCGGTCTCACTCATGCATTCGAATGCCTCTTAAACCACCCCAACTCATCTCACACCCAAGGTATAATGTGTACCATGCAAAATGCAATAATCACTTTGTCATGAATCAGCACGTCTCTGTAATGTATTCTTATAGTTTATAGTTTGTTTAGAAGGACCAATCATCATTCTAATGTTGGCAGGACACAGTCACCCTTTTTGCTTCATTTCACTCCTGTGAGGTACAGATGGCATGGCCCACCTCCTTTGACACCTGCTGAGGAGTGCACTATACAGCCCTGATGGAGGGGGGTCAGAGAGCCACAAAGCAGACAGTGAAAGTGCTGTGGCACCATATCAGGCATGTTATAAGAGCCAGATGGCTGTCCTTCTGTAGCGCAGAGCAACTAGTCATCTTGATTTCACATTATACATTATAATATCTCACTTTTCATTTTTTTGAAAGTGCCATCATGGGGAGCATTAAATACAAATGCGAGCACCGTGTAAAAGTTGTTGCTATCTTTGACACGGTGTTATTCATTTACTGAGAATCGTTTTAGGCAGCGTGTCGAGCACATCTTTCGGGTCACTGTGTTATTAAAGGCCCTGACGTGGAAAGTTAGAGATGGTTCGATTTGAATCTCTAGAGCCAGAGGGGGTGGTTGGTGTGAAGTCCTTCGCCCCCTGCGGTGTCCCTCTGCTCGGCCACACACACTCTCCTGCTGGTTGCCAGGAGGGGATCTTCCATAGTCTTGGAATGCAGCTTACTGTCTGGCCAACAGCACCATTAAATGATGCGCTTCTTTTGTTTCCTTTTCACTGCGTCTCAAACAAACAGCACGCCGGCACACTCTTACTCCCCTGGGACACACACTAGCACACACTCCATCACCAAGGCTTACACATTCTCTTTCAGTCTACCAGATCCTCACATGAATGCATAAGAGTTCTTGCATCATCCTGTTACAGCTGGATTACGTACACTTCTCAGAAATGATGGGAAGCAGAAAGAGTGTTTGGTTTTTACGCACCGTCATATGTAAGGGTGGACAGTGTGGCCAAAATATCAAGACTTTAATTTAATTATTCTCCTTTTTTTAATGTAGTGCTATTTGTAGTAAATTCCATTACATGTGGGTTTATATTGTAAAGAACTAGGATGTTGGATGGAAAACGGCAGAAATGAAGATGTGATTGGAATAAATGTCTTGAGAAAATCCATTATATGCAGGATTATGGAAAATAGCATGAAAAAAACAAGGTTTTGGCCAGAATTGGCTTTAGAATACAACAAGCCAACCAACAAGCAAGTGAGCAAAGTTAATGTGAGCAAAGTAAGTAAATAAAGTAAGAAGGGAAAGTAACCAACGTATTCAAAGCAAATAGAGGTAATTAAAGTAAGGAAGCTAAGTAATTAAAGTAATTATGTAAATACAAAAGAAAATATGTAAAGTTTCAACAAAACAACATGCAAACCTGTCCTCTTGCCCAGGCTTTCTTTCACTTTTTTCTTTTCAAAAATCATGTTGGATAAGCAGCAACACAGCGGAAAAAAACTGGGGTTTCCAAGTTCCTCAATGAGTAACTTGTTTATTTAGTTGTTATGTGAGAATGAAACAGACATATGACTAATTGATTCAGATAAAAGTTTCAAAGGTGTCTGTTCCCTCCCCTGTAGCCGGGATCTGCACTGCAAAGAGTTAAGGCAGGAAATGTCAGGCATGTAGATGTGAAAAGATGATAAACAAGGAGATACAATCAATCTGTTTACGAAAGCTTCAGATATACCGACACTAATAAAGACATTTTCAATACAATGTGAAAACATGATGGACTGGGAAAACCTTCAGATGTTGCATTTGAAACGATGAAGAAAAAAAAAAGGCAATTTGTTTTAAGAAAAGTATATTTCATTAAAACAACATTGAAGTGTTGTTTCGTTTTAACTTCTGCATTTTTCTGGAAAGATCGTGTTTGATAAGCAGCTGGCGGAAAAAAACATCTGCAGAAAGATAAATAAGGTCGCTACCCATGTGTGGTTTTCTCACGCAGCAAAGGTCTGACTTTGTTCAAAGCTACTCATAATATATGAGAGCAGAATGAACATAATTTCAAAGTTTATCTGAAACTGTTGTCTGTAGTACATCATCAGTTGAAAAGAAATCTTTAAGTGCAGTTATTCACCTTTTTTCGCCTTTAGGGTTAACCAGAAGTTTAATTGGCGAGAATTTCTACATGTTAGTTTAGAAAAAGTTGTATTTACGTTACAGGACTTCCTTTTGTACAAACTTGAAATTTGGCCAGGTAAAAATTTTTTTAGGCTACCGTACATTTTTTTTCAATGTACATTCAGTGCATACATACATTTTTTTTTTGCAATTTTTTCTAGATGTTATGTTTTGAAAACATAATTATTTAAATAAAATTGTAACGTATAGAATTCAACTTGGTTTTAAAATATTAATATAAGATCTTAGAGAGAAATTAATGTGACTTTGACCTGAAATACATTTAGTGACAATGCTTAAGCTTATCAGCTGTAATCAAAGCAACATGTAGTCCTATTAAATATTATTGTGCAAATCTTTATTTATTTATTTATTGGCCTGGCAGACTATATCACGGTATTGATAGAACTGTACATGGAGGACGACTTGGGAGGGGGGTTTTTGGACACTTTTTTTTTTTTTTTTTTTTGTAAACTACAGCCTTTCCAGAACTGAACGTGTTTCTGTTTCCCATGAATTTCACCCGCAAAGAACATTCTCGCAGTAAGCCTGGTTAGCCGAAAAGGGAGAAGTTCTACTGAGAAATACCGACGTGTCAGTTGTCTAAAAGCTGCTACTATTAATTGACTTTGTTGTATTTACCGCTGTGTTTTTAAGCCTGGATTCTTGCCTAGAATGAGCTTGGTAAGAAGGTTGCACAGATGAGGTTAATAGGCAAATTCAAATATTTCAAGCTGTAGGAGGATGTTATATGGGTTATTTTATTTCCAGAATTCAGCTACAGCAACATCTGATGGGTTTTCTGAGACATCAATTCATACCAATATATGTGTTTTCTTTAGATAAAGAGACTTCCCTTCCTGATCTTGAAGAACAAATTGACTACCTGTCTTCAATCATTGCCAAGCAGCAGGTCTCAGATGTCAGGCGGTCAGGTTTGAGTCGCCCCTTTCATCCAGCATATCTATATTATAATATCAAATCGATCATGTGTTATTTGTTGTCATTTCCAATTCAAATTGTATTCATCACACACAGTATGATACGCATAAAAAAATGCAACTTGTACAACTGCCCTTGACATGAAAAGAAGAATGAATGAAGAATGCATGAGTGAGATAACAACTGAAAATTGAAATATAGAATTTTCCAATTAAAGTAATATAGAATATTATTTTTTATGATAAAAATGATAAGGAATTTAAAAAAAAAAAATCACAATATTTTACAGTTACCAAAATAAAATGGAATTAAAATAAATGGCTATGAATCATTTTTTTACTCTTTCTCTCAGATTCTACTAAGACAAGGACTCAGTCCACACTGAAGAGTGTGTCTCACTCCACTACAGTAAAACCGGTCACACACAGTCCCTCCACCCCTACCCAGCAAAACCTCAAACCCCCTGTGGCTCAGACGAAAGCTCCGGGCCGTGGCAAACCCATCAGCATGACCTTTCCAGAAGACAGCCTGATCGTTAGTACGTATCCACGCCCAGCTCTCCTAGCTGTAACTGAATACTTCTTAGTCTGTCGAAACACTGTATTAGAAGTAGCAGGACATCTTTGAATTATACTTATTATATATTTGATGGGTTTAATATGCAATCTGTTTTTTGCATACCTATTCCATGAGTGACCAGTGTTTCCTTTAGCCTGTCTCTCCCATGCTACAGTTGTACATTATTTAGCTAATCACAAGAATAATGAGCAGCTCCAGAACCAGGATGTGTGTCCTCTGACACCTTTTTATCTCTGCTCTGTGTGTCTGTGTCAAACTCTGAGCAGTCATGATGTCTGCATTCATAATTTTGGGGACTGTGGCTCTCATCATGGCTGCTGTCTGCTGGTTTCGGTAAGATTTCCTGCTCATTCTGTGCAATTCCACACACCATAACGTGCACTGGGGTGGCACGGTGGCCTAGTGGTTATCACTGATGCACGTTCAAGGTCCAGGTTTGATTCTCGCCGAGGGGCTGTGCGCATGGTGTTTGCATGTTCTCCCTGTGCTTGGTGGGTTTCCTCCACGTATTTGGTTCCCTCGCTCAGTCTAAATGCATGCTGGTTAGGCTATTTGGCATCATCGAAAATGCACGTGTGTGTGTGTGTGTGTATATACATACTGTATATGTGTGTACCTTGTGATAGATTGGCACACCATGCAGGATGTACCCCGCCTGGGATAGGCTGCAGGCCCCTCGCAACCCATAATACAGAATAAAGCCGTATAGATGACGAGTGATGTGCAATGGTTTATTTATTTTTTTGGGTAGGTCTTGACCTCTTTACTTTTTTTCCCTTATAACAGAGCATATATGCTAAAAAGTCAAAAACTAAAAGTAAAAAGTCTTGCACAATTGCTCACTTCTCTATATTTTGCTTCCAATGTGAGAAGTGAGAGACTTTTTTTATTCATAATGCAGCCTTGAGGAATAGCTCTCCGGGGGTCATGAAGGACTTTTTTAGCTCTAGTTTTTGTCTCTCATTTCCAGTCCACTCCCTGTACCTGACTAGTTTCAAAAGAATAATTTTGGTTTGTTAAGTCACACAGTGACGTATGAATCATTCGACATAAAAAAAAATCTAACTTAAGGCACGAACCAGTGAGAAACAGGTGCAGATGATGACGGATGATCAGGTACACTGGTGATGCTGAATGCTGAGTGGTTGGAACAGACGAGAGGGGAAATGAGGTCGCTGCTGAGGTTGTTACACGAATAATAAATTTTTTAATTGCATCTTTAGGCACATTGTACCCTGTAACAGTAAAACATTTGTGTCCATTTTTTTCATTTAAAATAAGATTGAATTAAATTTAATATGAAGAAATAAGGGATAACTCAAGACTTTATATATATATATATATATATATATATATATATATATATATATATATATATATATATATATATATATATATATATATATATATTAGTGTGTGTGTATATACAGTACAGACCAAAACCAGTACAGACCAACTGTATATACAGTACAGACTCTCATTCAAAGAGGTTGAATTTGTATTATGGCAAGAAAGTAAAGCTAAGTGAAGAAAAACGAGTGGCCATCATTTCTTTAAGAAATGAAGGTCAGTCAGTCTGAAAAATTGGGAAAACATTGAAAGTGTCCCCAAGTGCAGTCACAAACACCATCAAGCGCTACAAAGAAACTGGCTCACATGCGGACCGCCCCAGGTGTGTGTATGTGTATATATGTATGTATATATATAATGTGTGTGTGTGTGTGTGTGTGTGTGTGTGTGTTTGTGTGTGTATGTATGTATGTATGTATGTGTGTGTATATATGTATATATATATATATATATGTGTATATATATATATATATATATATATATATATATATATATATATATGTGTGGGTGTGTGTGTGTTGGTGATAATCTTTACAATTCAGTGTTAAGTTTTTAGTAAAAAAAATTTTGTTCCCCGCAGGATACAGAAGGAAAGCCATTTAGCTCAGAAAGTGGACTATCCTGCATTTCAGGCGGTGGGAAGCAGCTCCTCTAGCAGCAATACAGTAAGAAACATCACTCAGGAATGAGATTATGTACTGAGAGATAATGAAGTGCATTGTGGTAAAGATCTCAATTTGTTCCCTTTAAAGCTAAAGTAAAACATTTGCTTATTAATCGCTATTAAATATTTACGTTTGAGTGGGCTGACTCTGTCATCTTTACCTGTTCCTGCTTCTTTAATCTCCTCTTCGTGGTTTTGTTTCAGTCAGGGGACAAGAAGCTTGCTCACAGCGCTCAGATGTATCACTACCAACATCAGAAACAACAGATGCTATCAATGGAAAAGTATTTCATCTTTTGTTATTGACACCTCGAAAAACATCTTCGTCAGCACTCACTTGATCTCACTCTCACACTCACACTCGCGCACACACACACACACACACACACACACACACACACACACACACACACACACACACACACACACACACACACACACACAGTATGTCACATGTCATTTGTCAGTCATGCATTGTGGCTTTTATTACAAACGTCTGAACTAGGGCTGTCAAACTAATTCAAATGCTTGTTGAACCCACATTCGTCTAATTAAACAATAAAATGTTTAGGTCGAGTCGCGTCGTTTCATGGTGTGGAAACGGGCCCTGAATGAATCAATATACGTAATTTTTTGGACTGTTCTGTTTTGACATTTTTTGAGACACGGTTTTGTAATAATAATAAAATATATAATGTTTCCTTATATAGACGCAGATTAATTTTCAGCACTTTTTTCAGTCATGCGTTCTCTGTATTAGGTAATATGGGGCCCCCGACAGTTTCTGTAACACCCTTTACTGTGTGTATGTTAAACCCTATGCTGTAAGTGAATATAGTGAAATGAATTCAGCTATAGTGTTTTTGGGAATCGTAAATTTGGCAGAAATGTAACAACCTCAGTCTCATCTTCTGCTGCATTTTGTAGCCAATTTCAGAAATTATTTTTCTGCATGTGTGTGAATACACAGGCACAAAGTCGAACCTAAAGCCTCTGAACCCGGAGTCACGTCAGAAGAGGAAACTGAAGAAGGAGACTTCACTGTATACGAGTGTCCTGGACTTGCACCGGTAAGCAGACAAGACGCTTGTATAGTTTTTCACTATGTATAACTCAAAAGGGGAAGTGCACGTCACAATTGTGTAACTCTTGAAGTACGAGGATGTGTCGCAATGTGTGAACGGCCTGCTGTGTAGTACAATATGTTTTTTTTTTTATGTTTCTGAAAAGCATGCTCTATATTCTATTTAGGTTTAAATAGTAGAAATGGACAAGTTGATCTGACATCCATGAAGAAATCCATGGCTGCGTCTTTGTTCACACTTCAGTCATTCTAGTCATTCAGTGAATATTTATTCGCCACTTAATCTGATTTTTTTTTCCCTTAATGCTGTTAGTTTAATTTTAAGATCCAAGAGCAAGTTCCTTTTTTTTTTCTTTTGGCTAGAAGCATAATAACTGAGACTGTCCAATCATTTGTACAGTAGATAGTAACCTGGGTTAAGTTTAGGGTTAGTTTGTGTGTGTATGTGAGTATTTTGTATATGTGTAAAAAAAAACACTGATCACTATAAACACACACCCAAGAACCAGATTTTTTTTTTTTTTTTGCAGTTAAATCTTAAGTGTCATTACTATAAGGGGTGTTCAGGTCAGGCTGGGACCCGATGCAATTTCTCATGAATGAAATTGTAAAACCTATTGACATTTACAGTTATTTAAAGACTTTAGGCATTGAGTTCTTGTCACATCCCCCGTACAGTCCTGACCCCTCGCTCCAGGCCATTTGCACATGTTTGGGCCGTTAAAGGAGTTCCTCAGAGGCCAGCGTATCGGATGTGAAGAAGGCAGTTCGATCATGGCTCTGAAATACCCAGGAAACTTTCTACCTTTATGGTATCCAAGCACTAGTGAAACGCTGGGAGAAGTGCTTCAGTGTTGCAGGGGATTATTGTGGAGAAATGAAGAAAGTTGTTACTTTTGTAACTGCATTCTGTTATTATCGAAAGTCTACACATTCTGTTATTATCGAAAGTCTTGGTTTGACTTGAACGCTGCTTACTCATTTCTTGAAATCTAACTTTTAAACTTTTAATAGCGTATAGTATATACAGTATGTGACCACTTAAATAATCTGTTACCCATTTTGATGAAAAAATTTGATTGCATTACTAGTAGATGTTCAATAATAATAATAATAATAATAATAATGTTACTAATTTTCTACTGCTTTACTGTTTTCTCTAGACTGGAGAGATGGAAGTGAAGAATCCACTGTTTGATGACTCTAATTTACAGAATGGAAAGAATCCCAAGTGATTAAATGCTTAAACAAGAAACTCTCACGCCAAATACATCCAGATATTTCATTTTCGTTGAAGAGGATATTACTTGCATAGAAACGAAAAGTTCATAGAAAAACACGCACACAAACGAAACATATCCAACGCTGGACAATGATTCTCTGACTTTTATTAGATTATTCAGCATTCCTGTTTAGTAGTTATTAGCTCCTCGGAATAGGGAAGAACTATCTAAACTGGAAACCAAAAGAGGATGAAGACTGCATAACAATAAACGCAAAGATTGAAAATTAACTGTCCTTTCAATTCACTCTTAATGAACGCTGTGCACGCAGGCAACCTTGAGTTCAACAGGGCTCATCACCTTTCCTCATCTCATACTCTGCTTCTCAATAATTCATCTCCATATTATGTTTGTGTAGAATATAATATTGGGTTAAATGCATTTTTCCACGTTTTCATGTTATATAAGTCTTTATTGTGAAGCTGGTTCATCAATCCTTCATGCATATTTTAAATGGATGTTTTTATTTTATTTTATACACATTCACTATCTTGTGTCATGAATGTAAACTTGATAAGCCAATGATAAACAGATTTTTAAGCGGGAAAACAGCACTTTTAAGTAGGAATGGGAATCCCTAGGGATCACACGATACAATATTATCAGGATATAGGTGTTGATTTGATTTGTATTGCGATTTTGTAAGTATTATGATTTTATGAATACACAAGAGGGTGAGCTGTGAGAACAGTTTAGAGGAACTGCAGCTTTTTACACCGTAAGTGTAAAAATATATATATATATTAAAAACTTTTTTTTTTTGAATAAAAAAAAAAACTTTCGTAGTCAGTGTGGCGATTCACGAATTGCCGCATGAAAGAATCGAGATGTGGTACTGAATCAATCTGAATTTTTTTTCTCCCCCATCTCTACTTTCATGTTTTATATCCCTTGTATACAGTTCTGTCCCTTTTCATGTACAGTACGTATGTAAAGCCTTTGAATGTTTTTCTTTTACCTGTTTTTCTTTAACACTGTTGTCTTACTCTCCCTCTCCTACTTCCCATGATTTGAACAGAATTATTATTATTATTATTATTATTATTATTATTGTATACGAGCATTACTGATGAGTCGTATAACTCAAATCACTTTAGTATGAATAAATAACCTTGTTAACAAAATTTGACTGTAAAAATGTGAACACTGACAAGGACATGTGATATCAACAAAAATGAGTGTCTAAGATGGAAAAGTTTAATATGTATGAAATATGAAATCCATAAAGCACAGTGGCTTAGTGGTTAGCACTGTTGTATTGCACATCCAGGATGCGGGTTCGATTCCCGTGTGTGTGTGTGTGTGTGTGTGTGTGTGTGTGTGTGTGGAGATTGCCGCTTCATCCAGGGTGTTCACCGTCTCATGCCTTAAGTTTCCTGAGATAGGCTCCAGGCCCCCCGCAACCCTGTATACAGGATAAAGTGGTATAGACGATGAGGGAGTGAGAAAGTAACATTTTTAGGAAGTAAAGTTTTACATTATCTTTAAAAAAATAACCACATGCTCAACATAGTTTTATTCTACTGTTAAACATTGTTGTTCTGCAGTATGCTAAGGCAGATCGTTTAGTGTTTCCTCACAAAGCAAAAGCCTCAACTATAATTTGGGGTATGTTTTACATACGGATAGAACAAGTAGTTGTTTGAATTAGTAAATTCTTTCAGTCTAACATAGTGTATCTGCTAGTTGCAAAGCTTAATCATTAACCAATTTCAGTTCAAATGATGGTTTCCCTACTCAGTTTTGTTAGCTGTGAATAACAGAACTTCAGCCTGTAAATCGCAATGATTTCGCCCCACTGCCAGACGACCAGCATGGAATGATGTCATTTTCTTCTGCGCGTAGTATACATTTTGATCACACGTGCGCTGTGCTTCTTTCTCTCTGCTTCTCTCTTTGCAGGATCAGCGTCCCAGTGAGCCCGGTAGCTCCTTTTTTAAAAATCTATTTAAAACAATTAGATTTTAAAAGTGTGTTGATGAGGGAGACTGTTAAAGTGTACTTTTATGAATAATGTGTGCTGTGACATTTGTAGACTGATAACATTAACAGTGTAAGAATGATGACTGATTATAATGTACACTTCTGGGTCACACAATTGACAATTTCCTTATTTTTACACACAATTTCAGTGGAAGGACTCGCCTAGCTGACCACTTCTCGTTTTTATGAACGTATTTGAACAAGTAGTGGAATTAAAATCATAACTTATCTATAAACTATAGCAGTGTACGTAACATATTTAACAGTCAATTGATATCATCAATGACAATAAGCCATTATAGATACGTTTTTTTCTTCTTCTTTTTTTATTTTTTATTTTTAGAATAAGAGAACTCTTACCATAGTATAATTAAAATGTTTGCCACAGAGAAGAATGACATCATGTGATGTTACAAACAAGTTTTTGAGTTAAAAGCCAGAATTCTGTTAGTAATTTAGTAGACAGAACTTTTTTGGAAATTAATAAATCCATCACATGGCATATGCAGTGGGATCACCCAGAGGAAAATCACCAAGCACAGGCAGAACATGCAAACTCCACACATGAGGGTGGGAATCAAACCCTCAGCCCTGGAGGTGCGAGGCCACAGTGTTAACCATTACGCCACCATGCTGCCAAGAAATTCAGTTTAAAAATAAATATTTCTTTAGTATTTAGACTTTTGGGGGGAAAAAAGTTGGGTTTTAGTCATTATTTAAACTGCCAAAGCAGACATGACCCAAAAATGGTCAATCTGGCAACAAGATGGCAATTTTCTAGCTGTATGAAGCATAGCATGCACATATTTCTTTAATATTATAAAATTCTTTCTTTTATAGGCCAAATATTATATTTTTGAGAAGCTACTTAGAATAATAAGATAAGGGTGAGAACAAGGAAGTAAAAAATTATAGAATGACTCAAAAGTTGCTTGTTAAACTTAACTTCATCGTTTGTCACAAGCCATCTCTGGTCAGTTTAAGGAACAGATATGTTTTTTTTTTTTTTTTTGCAGTAATAAAATGAAATATTTTGGTTAAACATATTTTTGTCTTGGCCCAAATGATACTAAGATCTTATACACTACATATAGTATGTACCCACTCCTGATTACAGTGCTATGAGGAACATCTTAAACCATACTCGAAATATTCGCCTCAAATGCTTGATGAATTTGAAAATCACATGGTAAGATAGGTTCTTGCACTCACAAAGGACTTCCTTGTTTCTGATGTGTGGCAACACTAAGTTTTACACGTCGTCGTGGTTGACATAACTTGACAATGGGTCAGGAAACATGTTGAACAAGCTTCACAAGACTGTCATGTGGTAACGAAGATCGGAAAAAGAAAATGTTGATATGGTGAAACTTTCTGTAAATAAACTATGAGAAAACATTTATGTGAGTATCCAGATTTAGGGCATTAATAGAGGCAGCCATTAGAGTGTCTTCAGGACGATGCTGTTAGTTATTGTTTTGTCACTGTACTTTTGGCACAATGTTATTTCCATACCTTACGAACACAAGGAGAGAGAAAAAAGGCTGGTAATAAAACTCCTGATTGTCGCTGTCGGGATTGTTTTCCATTGCAGTACATAACCTGTAGTCAAGGATGAAGGTTTGTGAGTTGGGCTGCGGGTATATGCCTATGCTTAGCATTTATAACTCCCTCAATATTTAAATGTCTTTAAATATAAGCATTTTGAATGCTTTTAATTGTGTGTTTTAAATTTTTTTTTCATGACATCCCTACTAGCTCTAATATATTCCTTGGCCAGGTTTACCCATCCATTAAGACCTACCTGTTATAACTCAGACTGCATACAGTGAAGACTTGATATCAAGTCCTCGAGCCAAAGAATTTTTTATTTTGTTGTTTTTTACCCAAATGTGAGGGATGTAAACGTAAAAAAAAAAAAAAAAAAAAAGTTTGTAATAATACTATAAAATGACTGGTTGCTGTGATTTCTACACCACAGCAGTATCAGAACGACCATCCCCCCCTCACAGAGTTGCAATAGGGCACTTAAGGGCCTCTTAAGGTGTGGCTCAGAGTCAGCGCATCGTCAGGGGAGCCATTAAAAGCCATTGTTATTGTGAATGGTAAGGAAGGCGGCCATAGGCCACCCGATCGAGATACGTAGGGAGAGAGGGTCGGTGGTCATCAGTTGGGTGTCAAAGCTATCAAAAGACCATCACAGTGCTCATATCAGGAGTCTCGACTGTGGTGCAGTTAGACCAAGACCAGTCGCGTTGTGTACCCAAAATCTTTTGAACTCAAGATTAAAGATTTTCTAGTTGGAGATTTATTCATTTTTTTTTATTGATCTAGATTTAATACATGCATGTAAATGTGATTGATTTTGCAAGCTAGAATAGTTATTGGCTGTATTATAATGCATATTATATTAGCTACATGTTGTGTACTAAGAGTGGATTTGAATCATATTTTACAAATATACACAAGTGAAACTTGTTAATTGTAGAAAATAAAAATAATTCAGATAGTATAAGTTTGCACAGAATGGTGAGTAATTTCTGTAAGGTAAAGGATAATTTACGTTACCTACATCCTTATCATGGGTCAAACTAATAACCATAAACAGATCAAATATGTCAAACATAATTCTCATGAGATAACACAATAAGACATCATGAAAAAAAAAAATTTCCCCCCTGTGTATCAGCAGATGATGTTCATAATAACCCCACACAGAAACCCACTACATCCAGCTTAGTTGTTTGCTAAAATCTACTTCAGGACATGTTTGGGTGTTGTTTTCTTTTCCGCGAATTGATGTAATGTACTCTGTCACCACACTAAAAGAAGAAGGAACAGTCCTTGTAATGTTGCACCATTTTAGTCCATGTTATTGTGAAAACAGTGTGATGTGGTCACCCAGAACCTTCTTTTCTTTTTTTTTTTAAGTGTTTAAAAGATGAGATCTCAAAAGGAAAAATAAAATGGCCATATGGGTGCTTTGGAGGTCTTAATCCTCAGTCACCCCTTTGCTGGAGCCCTGGGTGCTTCTTGGTCTTGCTGAAACTCCACTCGCTCCACTTTCTCCTCCACTGTCTGCACTTTGCATGACAATCCCCACCTCCCAAGTCCATGGGCCACTACAATGCCTGCAGGAGTGGTTTGATGTCTTTTAAATCTCTGGCTGACCCTAGGAGGCCTCCTGGGTGCTCTTTCCATAGCTTTCTGAGCAGGAGACACAGAAGCATTACTTGTGGCCTATAGCTTTTGGATTGCTGAAGGTTGTTTGAAGGCAGGGGGTGGATTGTTTGAGGTCTAGAAACTGATGGTGGTGGTGATGGTGGAGATATGACTTGATCTTGCAGTTCTTGTGAAAAAAAAAAAGAAAGAAAAGAAATTGTGTCTTACGTGTACCTGTGCATGAGCCAAAGTTTTGGCACCCCCCCCCCCCCCCCCCGTTCTGGAAAATTCCCCCTTCTTTCGATTGTGCTTAATAGTGGAATCTGTGGCTGGTGTTTGTTTCGGGTTGCAGGAGGGAGGAGAGGGGAGGGGAAGATCGAAATCAAAGGCTAGCGGTTTTATTGTTGGCGCTGAAAAGCAGCTAATGGCCGCCCATCGCAGATCTGCACCATGAATCGGCGGGGCGCCCCGGGTTTTAGGCATCACCCCTCCACCCCTGCACCCATCCTCAACGACCCCGCGGCGCGGCTTCCTGCCCCTCTGCCCCATTCTCTCTCTCTCTCTCTCTCTCTCTCTCTCTCTATTCCCGATACTGTACATCTCTATTACATTAAACAGTTCAAATACTTAAGTGAGTTCAAATAAGCATGAATCTCTTTTTGTTCTTTTATTTATTTATTTATTTATTTATTTTTATTTCTCATCTCAGCTCTTATTTTCAGAGGTGCTTAGTTTCTAGACTGATCTCGATGGATAACAAGGTGATTTGGCGTGTTGCAGTGTGTGAGACCCGACACTTCAGTCTCCACCTCTCTATCAGTCCGAGTTGAACTATCAAAGACAAACATTTCACCTTTTATTTCACCTTCTTCAAAGAACACTAAAACAAAACAAAAAAAAGATACAATTTATACACACGTGTTTGTTTTTAAATGTGATTCCAAATGATCAATGAACTTTACAGAACAGTGTACGTTTTTTTTTTATGTTTGTTACTTTTTTGCCTATTTTTATGCAAAGCATGTACATGGTCTGGTGAAAGCATTAACTTTTTATTTTAATCAAACGAGTTACAGATCTCAAAAAGTCTTACAGAAAATTGTTTATTATTTATTTATGTTTTTGCTAAAGTATTCTATTTGTATATATAAGTTTGTATGCGGTGCAGCGCGTGTAAAGGTTTCATGCGTACAATTCCTGGAACCACTTTTTTCCCCCCATACAAATTTTGCGTTAAAGTAGACTTGCATCAACACCTACAATGGATAAATAATACTGACATTTAAGGTGATTTTGTGAAACTCTTTAATTGCAAACCAAAAACTGAAAAACAAAATGTGTTCTAATGATCAGAATGGATGTAACATTTCAATATGAAGGACTGCTAATTAAGGGGAAATTATTGAAACAAAGTCATGTGTGGTGCATGTTAAACACGTTCCCTGCTTTGCATTAGAAATACAGCGCATGGAGGTGAATTACTGTAACACGCACACAAAGGTCACGGTTTGAGAACAGGGGGATTGTTATTTATCCTTCATCATGCTTTATATGAAATTTAAAAAAAAATGCATTACAAGTCATGTCCCATTTATAGGCTATTCTTACATAATGAAAAAATCAAACCCTCGATACTGGCAAAGTATAAAAGAAAGTCTTGTGGGCCCAGTGTGTCCAATGAGGTTTGGGTTTCGTTCAGAGAAATCAAGTTCATTCACACACACCCCATCAGCTGGGCCCTATTGTGTGTGGTGACCAATGGGAGGTGAGATCATTAACACTCCTGCCTCCAGTATGGATTGATTAGGAAAACCGGGGAGCAGCCTGCAGTCCACAGTCGGAAGTTTGAGTTTTTTGGAGGAGGAAGGTGGTGTTGAGATGCGGGAGGATTGTTATTATTTAATGGAGGCAAACCAGAGTTGCTGGTGTTTTTATAAAGTTTAACAGCTTCACTAGAGCTCGGTACACTGCGAGATCATTTGTTCTAAAAAAATACAAATATCATTAGTATGGACCTGTTTTACACCTCTACTTAACAACAACGTGTGTTCTTCGTTGGGTTTGGGCTTGCTTTAATTCGGGAGGATGTCTGATCGGCCAGATAGTCCTCCAGAAGACTGCAGTAATCGGGCATACGAGCTCTCCAGGACCATGTCCTCTTCGTACTCCTCAGTGCCGGGACACGAAGGCCTGCAGTTCCCGCACAGCGTGCTCCAGGATCCGGGCCTGCTCTTCAATAAGGCGCCATTTAACGGCCTCAACGCTGCTCACACCCAGGCGTTCTTCTCGTTCCCGCCGGTCGGAGGCGACTTCAGGTCCAACGAGGTCCAGGTGGGAGATTTTACCCAGCCCAAACACTGGTACCCGTTTGCGGCCCCTGAGTACACGGGGCAGGTGGCAGGGGCCACTGCGGCCACACAGCCCGCTAACCTGAGTCCTCCTATAGCTGAGACTCGGGAGCAAATCAAGATCCCTGAGGTGAAGACCGAGAAGGAGATCGACGGCGAGGAGTACGGCGGCGCTGAGACCAAACTTCAGCCACAGTTTCTGGGCCCGGCGACCTCCGTGCCCGCCGGGATGTACTACCCGACTTCTGCCTCGTGGACTACGTCATTTTGGCCCGGTCTCCCTCACATTTCAGGTCCGGCTACTGTGGCCCAAGCCCCGCCGACCCCGTCCGCTTCGTCTCCTTCTCTGTCACCGTCTCCACCCGGGAACGGCTACGGCAGCCCGGGCTTCTACAGCGGGAGCTCCGCGCAGAGTAACCCCGCCGCAGCCGCCGGCCAGGTGCAGACCAGCGCCCGCAGCAGCGGCTCCTCCAGCGGCGGCTGCAGCGACTCCGAGGAAGAGGTAGGCAACAAACCAAACCGTCCAGTCACTACTGGCCACGGAGTCTGTTTTTAACCTGGTCAGAATATTTATTGGACTCAGGTTGTCAAACCAAATTGATTGAAATTAATGTAACTGGGATTAACTTTCAGGAGAACCTGACCACGGAGGATCTGGAGCAGTTTGCCAAGGAGCTGAAGCACAAGCGCATCACACTCGGCTTTACACAAGCAGACGTCGGACTTGCCCTCGGGAATCTCTATGGTAAATGATGAAACGCTTCCTATCTTACTTCAGTGACCTTTTTTTTTTAAGATTGAATATCTTTTTCCAAAAAGTCTTCTAAAAGACAGTCCATGACATAATGTACCCAAAGCATTAAAAAAAAACTTTTGTATGCTGTTGCAAATTTCCCCCCTTCTAATATATCCTGTTGCAAGAACATTAGAATTGCACTTGATTAAATCACGATGAGAAGTTCTTGCATGCTTGTAGAAATTTCATGGTTTGTAGAAGCTGCATGCATTTGCTAATTGTGTTCTTTCAACGTTTGTGTGCAGGAAAGATGTTCAGTCAGACGACCATCTGCCGCTTCGAGGCCCTTCAGCTCAGTTTTAAGAACATGTGCAAGCTCAAGCCGCTGCTCCAGAAATGGCTGAATGAGGCTGAAACTTCAGAAAACCCGCAAGATGTTAGTAGGCCATATATAATATATAATTGGAAGTTGTTCTGTGCTAGAGAACAAATTGGTTTCGTAGGCCTGTGTTGATCTTACAGTATGTTATTTTTGCAGACTGACAAAAATGCACTTATTTATTACATAAAAGATATAAACAAACAAAAAACGCATTACTTTATTGACCCTAGTATCCCTACAGTAACCACGTCATACTGGAGTTTAACGCTCAATCCAACTGTTTGTAGGATAATGAGTATTTTTAGAACCACAACTGAGAAACTTTAAAGCCATTTACATGCACATTATGCAATAACCTGGCTTGTTTTCACAGATGTACAAAGTCGAGCGGGTTTTTGTCGACACAAGAAAAAGAAAGAGGAGGACCAGTCTGGAGGGTTCAGTCCGCACCGCTCTCGAATCATACTTTCTCAAGTGTCCCAAGCCCAACACTCTGGAAATAACACACATTTCTGATGATCTCGGCTTGGAAAGAGATGTATGTGAGCTCGATATTTAAAATTCTTAAGTTGTGACTGTCTGTGCTTTGTTGGTAACATGACTTTTGTGTGCGTGTTTTTAGGTGGTGCGCGTGTGGTTCTGTAACCGCAGACAGAAAGGCAAGAGGCTGGCTCTTCCATTTGATGAAGAGGGAGAGGGTCAGTATTACGATCAAAGCCCAACACCACCTCCGCACATGGGTGGAACACCCCTCTCTGGGCAGGGTTACCCAGGACCAGGTCATGGCAATGGCATGCCAACGTTGTACATGCCACCTCTTCATCGAGCGGAGGTCTTCAAACAGGCTCTGCATCCAGGACTAGTGAATCATCTCTCTAGCTAAGGTGGCTGTGTCTAGCCAACTCGAACCCAACACTAGGGCATAACTGAGTGCCACAAAATGAGAAGTTGCATATAGCTCAATTGGTCCAGACTTTTCCTTTTTGAAACAATTCTGTTCTCAGCTTGCTTCACTGCTCAAAGCATTCAATGCCTTTCTGGTTCAGAAATCAAGTATAATATACTCACTGGATTTTGAAATGTCGACAACTTCCAAATGCATTTGCACAAGTTGTTTGTGTTAAAACAAAATTTTAAAGTTTGTTTTAAATGTGCACCCAATCCTGCTTCGTAAAATTTTCATCTGTGTATATATTCATCATTGCCTTTTTATTTTTTTTAGATGAACTTTTAAACTTTTTTTATGACACTTTTGTGATTGATGGGTAAGAAAATGTTCGTCAAAGGTTTTGATTGTTTAATTCTGGATCTACGTGTATGAATTACAGAGTGACAGATTTGATGTGTAAAAATGGGTTTGGCTGTTGAAGGGGCATTAAACAATGCCTTCTCGAGTCGTTATTTGGTAAATTACCCTGCACACAGTCAACAGTTTGAGTTTTTGAATGTTTTATTGAATTGTGCCTTATTTGATCACATCTTGATTAATGCTTCCATACACAATCCTGTAAATGATGTGAAATTTGATAATTTATTGACAAGTTGCAGTGTTATCTGAAACTCCTGTACATTTCCTGTTCCTGAAACTTCAAGTACATTTCCATGTTTAGTGTTAGCAATTAAAATGAAATCTTGACTATTCAAAATGTGTTGTCATTATGGGATGATAATGCTTCATGTATGTATAAATGGAGAAAGGATTTGAAATGGGAGGTTTCAAGAAAGTGACTGCTTGAAGATGGACATTTGGGTGGATGAGGTGACATTTCTGAATCATATTAAACTTCATATTGTAAACACCTGCACCTGGTACAAATGCAGTTTCATTTATTGCTAGGTTAAAACTATAGGGCTTTTTTTTAATTATTATTTTTCTTTTTACGTTGGCTTGATTGGCACATCCTGTGGAGACCTCTCCCAGGTATCGGCATGATTTGAATAAAAGAGGAAATGGTGCTTGAGCTTGTGGTTTCACTTAAGAAATTCCTCTTGTACTTCTGCAAAGGTGTTTTCTACAAAAACTCATTTCATTCTAGATCTGTCTAACCCATGTGTAGGTCATGCATCTAATTTGTGGTGTATTTTATAATACGGAAGTTTGTCATAAACCTGGCAGATATTGCAAAGCCTCTCTCTCCAATCTTCATATAGTTTGACAGTGTAGTTTTGATGCCAGGAGAAGTAAGACCCATAACGTTTTGCATCTCCAGCTAGTTCTGTTAAGAATTTAGCCAGATCAGCTATAGAATCAAAATCATCCACATGGATGAACGAATGTGGAGGCGCAACAACCTCGTAGTGGCTTCGTGGAGGACCCAACACTACAGGCACCGTACCAGCCATGAATGCGTTACGCCACAGCTTCTCTGTGATATAATGCGGAGATAAAGAGTTTTCAAAAGAAAGGTAAAAATAGCAACGGGAAATTGTGGGTAGCAACATGCTTTGTTTCACTGGCTTTCTCACAGCACGTCCGTACATCTGCACAGGAATGAAGTTCTTAAGCTGTTGGTACACGCTAGTTCTCCTGTGCTGATTCTGGTAGTTACTGACCACCCAACACACCAGATGGGTTTTATTCTTAGGTATGACAAAATCATCAGTCACTGTTTTGCTAGATTTCTTTTCTATCCTTCCATATGGAACTGTAACATCTGCACCTGGATGATACGACATGGTCAAGTTGAAGATCCCTGCATATTTGGTCAAATTCCCATTGTTTTGTGACGATTCCAAAGATAACCAGAGCCATCTTTGGTGGTCTGGTCGGGAGAGTTGAAGAGGAAGCTGTTGCCTCCCTGTCATAAGTTCTTTTTGATGAAAGACAACAATGTCGGCGATGGAATAGTGTGTGCGATTGTCCACCAGGTGACAACCAGAGATGCTGTAATTCTTCTGACATATGTCCTCCTTCAGGCTGTAGGGAACGTTAAAAGGCCAGTACCACAACAGAATGGTGATGTTGGTTTTCTTGACGGTATCGAGGTGCTGAAAATGCCAGGTCCATTGCAAGCTCGCTAATAGGCAGCTGAGAACAAGGACTAGAAGCTTTTTGTTCAGCCTTAGGTTGAGTTTCATTCCTGGAAAGAGTGCGAAGGACATTTCCATTAGAAATATATCAAATGAAATTACGCATTATCATTCTAAAAATACTTTTCTTCTTGTACCAGCTTGTGTGTAAGAGTTTCCTGTGATAAGCCCCCTGAGTGAGAATATTTGCACAGCGTTTATCAGATGGAAGCAACCGGCCATGTCACTAGTTGTATGTGTGTGTGTGTTCATTTATTTTTGTAATTTAGTTCATTACATGTACATTGACACATTGAAATATTTCGAGCCTTTACACATGATGAAAGTAAAAAATCCAGTATCTCAAAAAATATCAGAATAATTCATTTCTAGTTTGATGATCATCTGTTTTGGATCATCATCAATGATGGTGAAGACCTCACACATCACAGTTGCCGCACATGGTATTACTGTGCTGGATCGGCCAGCCAACATGCCTGACCTGGACTTCATGGAGGATCTATAGGATATTTTTGAGGGAGATCAGAAACACCTGACCCAATAATACAGATGAGCTGAAGGCTGCTATCAAAGCAACCTGGTCTTCAATAATATTTCAGCACTCATCAGCACTACAGACTGTCACCTCCGTGCCATTGCGCACTGAGGCAGTAATTCACGCTAAAGGAGGGCTGACCAAGTGTCCAGGGTATAAATGGACATTTCTGGGTAGTAAATCCTTTTGATTAATCGTAGGAAATTTCATAATATTTTGACATACTGGATTCGGAGCTGTAAGGGATAATTGAAATGAAAACAAAAATGCCTTCTACTTTATGTGTAGGGACAAATTTTAATAACCAAAAATATGAACATACTACATCATGTCAACTATATAATTACTACCCACAGGACCTTGTTTGACTATGAAATATGCATACGACTGTCAGCATTTTTTTGGCAAGCTTTCTTAAAAAAAAAAAAAAAAAATTTTAAAACTTACATTCCATTCTGAGTAAGGTTTTCATATATAGATGGAGTTACAATTGCAAAGGGTTGTTTTATATTCCCGATTTCCAATATAGAGATTTTTTTTAAAAGATTTTTTTTATTACAGCTTTAGAATACTTCGATTAAACAACCGGTGTGTTAACTGATGATTCAGCAAATGACAAACTCTAAGTGCCTGCATGTAGTGATGTCTTCTGAAAACACAGTTCCTTGATCCATATAACATTATTTTTAGCTTCACCTTAAAAGATCAGAATGTTCTGACAAAGGAAATTATTATTTCCGTTCCAACAATTTCTTAAAGCTGTTTAGAAAAGTCTAAACACAGTGTCTAAATTCTAAGCATTTGTGTCATTGAATTGTGATTTGCAGAAGATCTCAGTAAGCTGAGATTAAAATAAAGCTTTATCAGGCCAAAGGAAATTCACACTGTTCATGCTTACCTGGCAAGATGCAGCATGTGGCTTTGAATGCAGATTTGAAATGAGCTCGAGTCTGACCACGTCAGGGTGATGTAAAGACGAGATGTAGGGCAGAGCTGTCGCACGTTCAGTAGGCAACTGCAGAAAGACACAGGGTTTCCTGTTATTGCTCTAATTTCACTCTGCCTTTCCCATTTTCTCCTCCCCTTTAAATCTAAAGGTCTTCTCAGATTCGATTACCCACCTCAGGAAATAAGTGCGAATGCAAAACATGCAGTGCAATTACAGTAAAGTCGTTTTTACACCATTGAGAAGGAATTGAGAATGAAATGCATTGGATGGACAAGTCATAGCGGATCATGTTTGACGTCTCGAACACCGTCACTCTGTAGTGCTGTGATACCAGCGGTTTTGTGGGTTGCCCAAGAGTCAGAACGAAACCAGCCTATACTGACTGAGGAACTGCACAAATTCTTTTTTTCTTCCCCGAAATATAAGCTGAAATAAGGTACAGCGATTAGAACATGTCGTCACAGAAATCTAGATTTTGGAAGAACTGTGGCTTGGATTAAACCAGCACAGTGGTTTCACTATTTATCTCTATAAGTCACATTCATTTCTGGCAAAAAGTTCAAACAAGAAATTTGTAGTTTCAATTTTTTGTTTTTACTTCAAACACCTTACCAAAGCCTCTCAAGGGTAACACAGCAAGCTGTAAGTGTTCTTAATAACCTAACAAAATTAAAGTGTTTTTTTCCCCCCTCATAAGTCTTATTAATACCAAACAGGAACTCACTTCATCCTGTGAACTTTCGTCACATTGTGCATGTGCAAATGCTCTTACTTTGACTATTAATCATTACTTTAACATGTAACCTATCTAAGCCTTAAAGTTGAAGGTCCTCACTTGCCGAGTGTTCCGGGAACTTGCACATCAACTTCTGCTTCTAACTCGAAAAACTGCCATTGGCCAACTACAGTGGACACATGGAACGACTCTGGAATTACTTTTAAATTCTTATATTTGGCAGCTTAGGGAGTTATACAGCAATCGTTCAAAGTGGATTCAACTAGTGGTCGATAACCTAAATGAAAAAAAAACACTCAAAAAAAAATACATAACTACATATGATGAAATGTAAAGAAATGAGAATGATCGCAACAATAAAATACAGTTTATTTGAGTTTAACACATACTGTTTAATGGACTGGTTAAGCAAACATATGTTACACACAATCATGTTACATTTGCGCACAACGTATGACACTAGAATAATGCCAGAATCTACACAAATTAGATAGACAGTGTATTTCTCATTGACTGTGCTGACTGATTTCGACACTGTTCAGAACAGATGTGAGTGAAATGTGTATTCCAGAGGTTTGTCCAGAGACACTGTGCATGATGAGTGTATCGCTTTATGTGCTTCCACTCTGACCACATTTCTTCTTTTTAACACAAAGCCTAACCCTAACCCTGACCCCAACCGCACACACATTCACCTACACGCCCCCTCCACACACACACATTCTTTTTCTTCTTCTAGGTGTTAAGGTTGGCAAGTATGCACTAGGGGGCACTAAAATCAAACATTGTAACTGTCCACAATGTATATTTGTTTTCACGTTTCACGTAATGTATTTGCACTCCAATTAAATTCCATTAGTTATCAAGTCTGCTTACATGTTATGAAAGCAAACTTAGTGTGTTAAGTCAAATTCCAAATTGCTCATAGTGTTTGTGTGTGTGTGTGTGCTTGTGTGCACCTGCAATGGATTGGTACCCTATCCTGCCTCATACATCTGAGTAGTTGAGGCTTAAGGGCCTTGCTCAAGGACCCAACAGGGATAAATTGACAATCATGGGATTTGAATCTGGGACCTTCGGGAACTGTAGTCCAGTGGTTTAAACACTGAGCTACCCCTGACCCCAATTAACCTAATCTGCACGTCTTTGAACTGTGGGAAGAAACCCCAAAACCGGGAGGAAACCCACCAAGGACATGGAAAGAAATTTCATGCACGCATCCCTCGAGATGGGAATCGAACCCGGACCCTGAAGGTGCAAGGTGACAATGCTAACCTGTATTTTAGCTGAAGTATTACAAGATGTTTTATGCATTCTAGCATTACCCTTAATAGAAAGCTATGTGCATAAACAACATTGGTATGACTGTCATGTCTTTCTTCCGTATTCCTCCCTAAGAGAAGAAATAAAGAAATAAAAATCACTTGCAGCAAAGCTCTAATCTAATGACCATAGGCTCAAAACTATAAATATTAGTAATAAAATATTTAACATTTTTTTTGTTAGTTTTTTTTGTCCATGCAATACAGTCTTTTTGTGGTAGTGTTGTGATAGGAGTAGGAAAGTAGGAGAGAACTGATATGTCTTAAGGAATGTCTAGAACTCGAGTGAGAAAATGATACAGGTTGGACAGGTGAGTCCAGTGGGCAGGTATTTCGAATGCTCAGAGACAGGGAGTACAGAGACTAAGAGTCAAAGTGCCACAGCAGAAAGCCAAAAAAAGAGCAAAAGAGTGTTGATTGAGTGGGAAAAAAATGTATTTTTTTAAATTTAAATTAAACCTGCAGCTCTGTTAAAAATGAGAAATATGTCCTAACCACACTGTAGCGTTCCATCTGAGTAATGTATTTATATAAAATGTATTCAAATAAGGCATTAAAAAAAATAAGTTTCTTTTTACAGAATCAGTTTAAATAAAGAATTTATATATATATTAATATCCTATGCAAACTGCATTTTAAATTGCTCAAGAGCTTAAAGTTCTTGATCAAGAGTGTTTGATCTAGAACTAAACGTCTAATGCGTCTAAGCAGATTATGAAATATTGGTGTCTGCGTGTAGAATTTTTTTTTTTTTTTATCAAGGAAGAATCATCAGCCAATGAAATAACACAATTTTCTTTCTTCCTTTTTTTTTTTTTTCAAATTTAAAATTTTATGTTCTTTTTCAAAAATCAAGATGGTTCAACGAAGGGAATGCATATAGCTTTCATAACTACCAACCATTTCCTAAAAGGAAAAAAAAAACCCGAAATGGTTTTCTGTATGTCTGTATGACTGTATGTCATTAAAATGTTGCTTGAACAAGATTTCGGCAAGCTGAGATTAAAAGAAAAAGATCATGAAGATGAAGGTTCATGCTGCGTGCATGCTTACCTGCAACGGTTGTGGTTTCTCTGTGAAGATTGACTTCATCACGCTGTAAATGCTGATTTAAAATAAGCAAAAGTTCAACTCTGTCAGTTATATGGAAACAAAGGGGAGGGCAGAGCTGTCACACACTCAGTATGTAACTAGAGTCAGAGAAGTGTTTCCTGTAGTCGCATTTATTTCACTCTGTCTTTCCCATTTTCTCCTCCCCTACTCAGTCTTATCTTAATATCTGTTTTTTTTTTCTTGTTCAGATTGGATTAATTACTTTAGGAGATGAAAGAGAACACGAGACATGCAATGAGACTGTAGTGATGTTTAATCCATTGCAGCTGCATTAAGAATGAAGTGGTTTGCATGATGTACCAGCTACAGAATACTGAGGATTGATGAAGCATACCCGAGATTCAGAATGAAACCAGCCTGAAATGACTCAAGGTCTTGACTAAATTACACCGAAAAATAAAAACTTAAACAATGTACAATAACTACAGAAATCCAGGTTTCAGAAGAATTGTGGGTTGGAATAAACCAACAAAAATATATATGAGATCCCCGAGCAGGCCTTTGAGCATGTAGTGTAAAAGTGATCAGTGGTCACCAAATCCAGCCCAAAATTCAGTGCTCCACAAAGCTCCACACTTAAGACATAAGCATTTGCTTTGTGAACCACCACCCCATAGATGACATGAACACAGAAGAATGCTCAAGATGAATTCAGAGCAGTGCTCGACATACAGTAAGAGTATATCAAGGAGCAATTGGAGCAGTTCAGTGGTCTTGGCACCCAAGACTGATGGGACAGTCCAGTTCCTTAGGCTTTTACTCAACACTGGGTCCCACAAAGGGATACTATACTGGCAGATCGGATGTGACTCCTACGGTACGTCCCGTGAAAATCGACTTTTTGCACCCCATTCGAATTGCACCAATTATCCTCACTTCTATCTTGGGTTGTTCGGGATCCGAGAGCCTTTATCTTTGATTCACAACTACCAAATGAAACATTTAAGGCTTGCAGTGTAGCTCGGGTCAGAATTCTGTGATCACCAATTCATGTGTGAAAATGATTCCTAGATCTACTCTTACACAATTTTTCATTGTCGTCTTCTAATATAGCTGTGGAAGGAGGGGAAAAAAAAATCCATTAATAGTGTAACCTAGTCATTCAGCACATTATCTGATTACATTTTATTGCCACATAACATTTTTCGGCCTCCACCTCATTGGTTGTGCAACATGTGAACGTGATCAGGTATTAAGTCACATTTTGTGACTTCATCATGTCCGCTTGCTAAGATATGTCCGGTGCAAATGTGTTTTAAAGGGGGGCCTCAAATCTTTTTTTTTATTTTTATTTTTTACAATACTTAAATGAGAATTCCGCAAGGTAGCAAAAAAGAGGAACCATAGGCCTCATTTTAACACCAACATTTCCCCTTTAACCCTTAAAATAAGTTCCAATACGCAGTAGCACGGCTTTTAAATGAAACTGATGCGTGACAGCTGAAATAACCAGCATAGCAGTGTTTATTAAAGTGCTTTGTTTTATGATTAAAACTTTCTCTATTCTTTTGAAGGATCAGTATTTATCAACTGTTTTTGCTGAAATTGGTGATTTCAGACGTTTTAACTACTGCACTCTATTGTCCATTGAGAAAAACTAACCTGCGCGACTGAATTGCGACAGACGGGTCACAAATAATCAAGTAATCAGCAAATAAATGCAACAAAATCCCATATTTCCAGTTTACCTAAATAATTTTTCAAAATTGATGTTTGGGAATATTCACTCACTCATCGTCTATACTGAGTTATCCTGTATTCAGGGTTGCGGGGGGCCTGGAGCCTATCCCAGGAGACTTGAGGCAGGGTACACCCTGGACAGGGTGCCAATCCATTACAGGGAACACACACAAACATACAGTCATACACTCATTAACATACTACAGGTGTGTTAATGAGTGTATTTAGGAACACAAATTAGCCTAATCTGCAGGTCTTTGATCTGTGGGAGGAAACCGGAGTACCCAGAGGAAACCCACCAAGCACAGGGAGGACATGCAAACTCCATGCACTCAGAGATGGGAATCGAGCCTGGCCAGGAATCGAACCCGGACCCTGGAGGTGCAAGCGACAGTGCTAACCACTACACCACAGTTTTCCATTTGGGTCTTTTTCCACATAATTTGGATGTATGTATGTAACTATAGTGAGACGAGTGTCTCTTGTAATCACACACTTATTTCACCCTGTCTTTCCCATTCTCTGCTCCCCTACTCAGTTATACCTTATTATCTTTTTGACAAGAGAGAACTCGACACATGCAATGAGTTATTGAGAATAAAGTGGTTTGAATGTACTGTACCAGTTATAGAGTACCGAGGGGTGACAAAGCACAGCCTAGATTCAGAATGAAACCAGCCTGAAATGACTCTCAGTCATTTCACATTTCCCTTATTATTCACTTTATATAAATATTTTTAACGATTTAGGCCCACAGATGCTCTACTACTATGCCATATCCATTTTCACTTAACACCATTTTTCATCATTTTCATTCATTTATTTGCATAAAATCTGGTGTGGATTATCTTCAGACCCTTGTGGTAAAAAGGTATCAAAAGAAAGTTGAGAGGTCAAACTATCTGTCTAATCTTTTATCCAATTAACCTATAGGGTGTGGCTCATATTTATTTGATGAGTTTCATATTTGAAGGCAAAGTCCAATTTAAACACAACTTGGTGTACATAATCAGGAGTTTCTTTCAATTAGCCTCTAGGGGGTGCTATAAATAAGAAATGCTCCTAGACCCACATACTTTTGACAGAGGAAGTCGACATTTTGTGTGCTTCTTCCAAAAATAAAACACCAATGATGGAACTACAATAAAAAATGATAATAAACTTACTATCTAAATAGAGAAAGGTTGTTGGCAACCACACTTATTATTTGAGCTTTTACTTCCCCACCACTGATAAAGGTTCATAAGCCTTGTGTTTTTGTCAGTTTCTTGCACTCTTGACATCAACTTTCTTTGCTACTTGATGCTAGTTTGTAATATGCTGTACAAAGTAATTTTTTAAAATACTTTAGCTCTACTACATCTTCGTAAGTATGCCTTCTAAATGGTGCGTAATTAGGAAAATCCGATAGGTAGACATGACCCAATGCTCTCACTCACTCACTCACTCATCATCTATATCGCTTTATCCTGTATTCTGGATCACGGGGGGCCCGGAGCCTATCCCAGGAGGCTTAGGGCACGAGGTAGGGTACACCCTGGTCAGGGTGCCATGAGGCAGGGTACAACCACATACACACACATACACTCACGCAAACACTATGGGCAATTTGGGAACGCCAATCTGCAGGTCTTTGGACCGTGGGAGGAAACCGGAGTACCCGGAGGAAATCCACCAAGCACTGGAAGAACATGCAAATATCCATGCACACAGAGATGGGAATCGAACCTGGCTGGTTAAATTACCTACATGGACAATTCAAGGGAACAGCTTTTACATACATAGTGGTACAGTGCCAAGTGAAATGAAGATGTTCTTCTAAACTTGAACTTCTAAAGCATAGTAACTTTCCTTATCTTTCTGCTCGGGATCATGTCCTATTAAACCTGATTGTGTGGACTGGAACTTCCGCGTTGGGTTGCAAGTAATGTAATGGACAGTTTGAAAACCGATTTGAGTGCGGAGAGCGTCCATATTTAGGAATCCAATGTACATCTGATTTCAAACAGCCATCAAGATTATCAGGAGAAGGTGTCCACAGCAATCAGCCTTCTGGTACAGAGCAATTGGCCACAAGGTGGTGCTATAGTAACCAAGTTTACTTTAGGTCTGTAACTCATGTACGCTATTAGCTAGAATTAATCTTCTAGGTGCCTTTGAATTGGTGATAGCCCCCACATCAGCTGATATGATTGATTAAAATGTTCAATATCAGAATATTCAATTATCAAACAAATTTTGATAAAACTTTTTTTGATAAAAAAAAAAATTCAAATGAGCTTGAACTGTGAAATCAGCACAATCTGAACTAGAACAGGAGATACACAAAATTTATACTGTATGAAAAAAGATACTGGAATTTTAACTTTCAACAGCTGTAAACCATAATCGTTAAAATTAAAACAAAAATGCCTTGATAAAAAAAATACACTATTTGAGTATGCACTGAAATAAATCAAAATAATAATAATTAGTTGCACCAATGTGGGAACACATGACGGCTTATAGTCATATATACACATCTACCGCTATTATTGGAAAAGCTTTGTAGCTAATACATAATACAGGTCAAGAGTTTCAGTTAATGTTCACATCAAACAGAACAAGGACGAAAAACAAGATCTCAGTGATTTTAACAATGACTTGATCTTTGGAGCCAGACGAGCTGGTTTGCGTATTTCAGTAACTGCTGATCTCCTCGGATTTTAACTCTAAGCAGTCTCTACTATTTACACAGAATGGTGTATAAAAAAAAGAAAAATACCCAGCGAGTTCAGTTTGCCCTTTTGGGTGTTTATTACAGAATTTCCCAAATTTATCAAAGAAATCTTAACCGAATAAATCATCCAAAGAATATCGGAGAAACCAGGGGACCTAGCCCAACTTCTGGAGAGCTTACATAAATAATTTTCAGAAGCCACTAATCATCAGGTACAGCGTGTTAGGTTAGGGCCAGGACTACGAAGTCATGAAGACTGTGACTATGAAGACAGTCAACATACAATACAAAGTCACATCCTTTTGATTTTGTCTATATTCTCTCTCGCTCTCTCTTTCTCTCTCTCTCTCTCTCTCTCTCTCTCTCTCTCTCTTTTACACACACACATGAACGAACCCTTGACCCTGGAGGTGTGAGGCCACAGTGCTAATTTACATTCATTTATATATATATAGCCTTTAGTGTCATTTTCTAGGGTAAAAAAATAATAACAAAAATAATAAGAAGAGATCGAAAATTTTCAAGAAACAGAACTGTAAAGGTTTTGATCTTCATTGTGAGTTAAATTATCATTTTCCTATGTATATGCATATGAGTATTTTACAATTATCCAATGTGATAATGTTGCATGTGATGTTGGAACAGCAAGACAGAAATGCTGGACTAGACGTGTTTTTTAAATTGAGAATGTAGGTGCATGCGAATACTAGATGTTTGCTTTTATTAAGAATGTATAAATTATAATTAAAAAAGTGTTAATACAGAGTGAATTCCAGGATATCAGCAATCATAAAGTGATGATTGTGATATCTGTTGTTTTAAAACGATCCTGTAATGTCTTGCCTTAAGACGTATGCAAGTTTCTACTTGTATGTTGCAATTTAGATAAGACAGAGTTAACGTATCTTATTTGGGCTGTCACGCCTTATTGCTGAGTCACATTATCCTTCGTTTTTTTTTTTTTTTTCCTGGTTTGATGTAACGAATGAGGCAGCTTCTAAAAATGTAAAAACTAACACTGCTGATGGCTTGTCAAGATCTCGAGCTCTTTAAACACTGCTGCACTTTGTTTTATGGAAGCGTGCATGCCGTGGGCAATTCCTTATGTGGTTTCGCCCCGTCTTTTTTCTCAGGAGTTCCATACAAAGGGAAACTCAAAATGTGTATTTGATATGCATATGAATTGTATTTGGAAACGCGACCTGTAATTTGGCCGCAGGTTGGTGTCAGATTACACAGGATGTTATCAGCATGCTAACATTAACCCCCATAGAAAGCCACACTTGTTATCATAATCAGTGTAATTGTTAAAAATCGTTAAAAGATGTAATGCAGAAAAATCACATTAAGGAACTTAAAAGCTCTAACGATGACAATGAGAGCGATATAGATTAGTAGGGAAAGTTTTAAAATTTGTTTCTCTCCGTGCACAAAAATCTTTTTTTTTTTTTTTGTGGTGGTGTTGTGACAGGAAGTAGTGTTGTGAAGGCAGGAGGAAAGCAATGATATGTCTTAAGGCATGTCAGTGACTGGAGCGCGGTGAGAGAATGAGAGAATGAGACAGGTTGGACAGGTCAGTCCAGTGGGCAGGTATTCTGAATGCTCATCGGGTGTGGTGAAAGACAGACAGAGAAGAGACTCTCAGACTGAATCTGGCAAGATAGAGAAGAACAAAAAGAAAATTAAAGTAAACGGGATATTAATTGAGAACATTTGCTTTTATTTAAATAAAAGTGCTGCACAGGATTTGAAACGTATCAATCCTTATACTTTGACTACGATTATTGGACACGAGTGGCTGATTGGGCCTGTTTGGACACAGTGATGTAAGCGTTGTTTCTAGGTTAGCTAGTAAAGGTTTGACAGCTGAAAGACCACAGTAGGCGAGGACACAAAACCAGAGACATGGCAGAGGCGCCAAAGATCGAGCTCTTCATCAAGGTCGGAAATTGTATTTTTTTTTTGATCGTTGAGTTTATTTTTCTTGTGGAAATCAAAAACACTGTACCTCTTTTATAAATATTTACAAAATGTTTTGTAAATATTTACAAAAATGTTTAGACAATGTTACATTTTCTTCTTCTGTAATGTGATGTAATGGATTGAACTTATGAGAAAAAAGTTTGAGGTTTGTTTATGTCAGCGGTGTTTGAAATGACTTCACTCTCGACAAGAAACAGTTTCAGACTCAATACAGCAATTCTACGGTTACGGAAAAATGTAATGTAAAATTTGTGGAAATACCGTACACCACTGCTATATGGTATCTGAAGGTCTGGCTGTTTTCCTCCACAGGCAAGTGATGATGGCGAAGGAGTTGGCAACTGTCCGTTCTGCCAGCGGCTCTTCATGATTCTCTGGCTAAAGGGGGTTAATTTCACCCTCACCACGGTGGACATGAAGCGGTGAGAGAAATACACAGTGATTATGCAATCATTAAAGAGGGCATTAGTGTGCTACCCAAACCTGCTAGGTGTGATCTACCGCCTGGCAGACAGTCAGTCCCAGCTCTAACCCTAACATACTGTACCTAATAATTAATAGTTTCTGAAAATGATTTCTATAATTACTCTGTACCATGTAAGCTCTCCAGATGTTGGGTTGGGGCCCCTGGTTCCTCACATATTCCTTGAAAGATTAATGGTTCAAGATTTCCTAAGATCTTCTTCTTAAGAAGGGAAACTCTATAATAAATCACCCCAAGTGCTGAATGTAATTTTTTAAAATTTCTTCCACTTTAATTTTTTGGAAGAAAGGTCTAGTATCCTAACCCTAACCCTGTGATCTCTAGATACAAACACTTGTCAAATGGGAAGTAGCCTTGAGGGTATGCAAGGGGTTTCACTTAAAACCTGTTATGAAACTCCTATATTGAAGCTTCATAATGGGGGCAAAACAAAGATTGTTTTAAAGTGGAAGAATTCCTTTTTTTAAAGAATGTACCCAGTGACTACCAAGTGACTCAGAAAAAAATTGCTCTCCACAAAATTAGATCACCATATTCAGGATGGGTGAAGTTCAACGGTTCCACTATATAGGCAAACTGAAGAAACCATTAGGGTGTTAGTCTGGTTTTAATAGTTGATTTGATCACAAAACTTGCTTAAAATATAGGGTTCCTTGAGTTTTTTTTTCCTAATTCTTTCTAAGTTTTTATTTTTTATTTTACTTAGAACCTGTTCCAACACTCTATGTTGCATTCTCATATATTGAAACTTCAATGGTTCCCCAGGCAGACATACAAAAGAATGCTTTATAGTGGTATATTTGATCTTTTTTTAATCACAATGAGACATTCTCAAGTACAAAGTTATTAAAATAAAGTTGTAAGGTACAAACACTTACTATATTGTTTGTCAGTTTACCTTCTCATAAAACAAGAGTCTCTCAAGAGCTTTTGATGGTTAATTGTTCTAGCTTCTTAAATGGTTCTACTTGTAATCTTGTACTATTAAAAAGGAAATATGTCGACCACCCAGAATTAACATTATTTTATATATTTAGAGAAATATCATTGCAAATCAGTGTATTAATAAGCATATTGTACATCTAATAACCTTTGCATTATTTGGGTCACTGTGATGAAACGTCCCGAAAGTGATAATGTAGAGAAACTTTGCATAATTCCCCAAAACAGCGTTGATGGCCTTAAGGGTTAAACCTGAAGATCACTGATTCCCATTCGATTGCTACTTTTCCCCCCCACAGAGCACCAGAGGTTCTGAAGGACCTCGCTCCAGGCTCTCAGCCCCCATTCCTCCTCTATAATGGTGAGGTACGCACTGATACTAACAAGATCGAAGAGTTTCTGGAAGAGACCTTGGCACCCCCAAAGTGAGTTTCACCTTGCACCTTTAGAGAATGTATTATAAAGGAATCGTGTCATTCCTAAGAATTTATCTTGCACAAATGTGAAAAAAGTGAAGTTCAAGTGTAAGAGCTTGTATAACTCGCTTGATAAAAGATATGATCATGCGCTCGTGTTTGTCATTCCAGATATCCCAAACTGTGCTGTCGCTATAAGGAGTCTAACAGTGCTGGTGATGATATCTTCCACAAGTTCTCAGCTTACATCAAAAACCCCAACCCTGGACTTAATGACAGTGAGATTTGTTATTTCCTCTTTGTGTTTTCTCTTTAAAATCTCTTTGTCCAGATTAAGAAGTCCCACGGGGGATCTTTCTTTGCTTTTGGCTAATGAGATTAGAATTAGGGGTAGGTTTAGGCGTCACAAGGCGGTAATTGAACTGACTTGAACCAGGAACCTCCTTGTCAGCAGTCCAACACCTTAGGCGGTAATTAGCCGCATTAAACATTTTCTCTATTGGAGGTCATCGAAGAATTAATGTGCTACGTGTATATGGTTTTGTATACAGATAAGTTCAGAATTGAAAATTCTGAATAAATGAGTGGGGACAGTGTACATTTTTAAAATTTAAGATCCTCCCATGCTTTGCGGCAGAGACAGTACAAAAATCCTGAGCAGGCCAGTTAAGCTTTATGGAAAAGTTCATAAAGTTTGCTAATTAGAATAAAACATGTGTCATGTACAAATCATGTCATGCAAGCAAATTCACTGGCAGGTTTTACTGAGCATCATGAAGAATAAAAAAGGAAGAATCATGAGTTCTTCCCTTTTTATTTTCATGCAAAACCCATGAGACTTCCCTTCTCTTTTTCTTTTTTATGTGAAACCTAGTCTGTTATGCAACATATGTTGCGTTCTTTACAGTGATTAAAAGTATTTTTCTTCTTCTTCTTCTTTCGGTTGCTCCCGCCACAGTGGACCATTTGTCTCCATCTAACTCTGTCTACCACATCTACACTTGTCACTCCAACCTCCCTCACCACATCCATAAACCTCCTCTTGGGTTCCTCTTCTCCTGCCAGGCAACTCTATTTCTAACATTTTCCTCCTGATATACCCCTCATCCCTTCTCTGCACATGTCCAAACCATCTTAATCTGGCCTCTCTAACTTTGTCCCCAAATTGTCCTACTTGCATTGTCCCTCTAATATAGTCAGTCCTAATAAGCTTGGTGAATCTTCTCCTCAAATACAGATGATTCACTTAGTCTGTTACTAGATTCAGTGGGTGTGTTGAGGTGTTGGTGAATTACAAACTTTGCTAGACACTCACCCTTCAGTCTTCCAGTTGAAGATCCCTGATCTACATCTACATTATGAAAGAATATCACAGTGGCGTTCCATTGCTTAAACAAAGAGGGAAGTGTATACTCCAGTTTCCCCATCTACACAAGGTTCATGTGGTTTGAAGAGAATGAAAATAATTACAGATCATCATAAATGTCTTGATCATTATCAAAACAATCACCAGATCTTGACTGAAAAATACACTTAGGGAAGACATTAGACTGCTTTATTAGCGAGCGCTCCACCAAGGTCTTCAAATGAATGGAAATCTAGGCCAGTATTCTTTATCTGCATGCAATATTTGTATACATATAAGCTTCTATTTTATGTATTTCCAGTGCTGGAAAAGAAATTTCTGAGGAGCCTGATGAAGCTGGATCAGTATTTTCTCACCCCACTTCCATACGAGTTGGACAAGAACCCGAATCTAACTCAGTCCACCCGAACCTACCTGGATGGAGACTCACTCACTCTCGCTGACTGCAACCTTCTCCCCAAGCTACATATTGTCAAGGTTCCAAACATTATTCCTAAGCATGTCCTTCGACTCTTAACTGTACAAAAGCTTCGGATTAATGCCATGATTGTGATACAGTATTTGGCAGCTGATAGAGGAGTGGGAAAGCATAAACAGGGTTGGTGGGAGGTTTTTAGAAGTTTGAAATATATAAAACAATAAAAGTGGTTGTTCATGATCTTGAAAACATATTATTCAGTAGGCCTTCATTTGCATGAAAGATCGGATTTTTCTCATGCCTAAGCACTTCCACTGAAGCATACATTCAGGATTTAAAATTGTAAATCTAAAATATTATATGCCTTTGCATGAACCTGGGGCGTAAATGTCAGGTTGAGCCACTGAAGCGCAAACAGGATGTACCAAATACTAAGAAACACCAAAAATTAGGTCAATATTTCAATTTTTTTCATATAAGTTAATATATATTATATCAATAATATAATTTGTAATGCAAGTTTCTGTATTAAATTAAAAAATAGTTTAAAATGTAACTTGGCTCAGACTTTTGGACCCCACTGAGTCTTCATTTGACATCATTTAAAATGACTTTCCCCTAAAAGCATTCTAAGCAAAATGATGTATACACGGGGCGTTCAAATCAAACCAGGACTTTTAATTGCGCAGAATAATTTAACACAATTATAAGAGTATAAACTACCTTTATTTCTCTATATAATCCCCTGCTACATTCATGCGCTCATCCCAGCTTTTCCCTAGTGCTTGTAAACCATTAATGTAAAATGGATCTCCTTTAATGGCCCAAACATTGGGAAATGGCTTGCAGTGTAGTCAGGACTGTCTGGGGGACGTGGCGATAACTCCTAGCTCCCGAGTTCCTGGAATGTGCAAGTGGTGTTGCGGAATGACTTTGTGTACGGCCTTGTTTAAAATGATTGCACCATTCAGATCTTTTACTGCTGCTAAGAATCTCATCACAATACTGTGCTTGACGTTTTCTGGTTTTTCATGTCATCATACATGAGACATTTTATCACAAGTCCTGGTTTGACTTGAACGCCCCTCATTTATTCAAGTTCATGTAGATAAAGTGTTTTACGGTAACCCTCAGGCACTTTGGGGGAAGAAAATTGTCTAACTAAAACAAAAGACTAGCCAGGTACCGCTTGGTTTTGATAAAAGCACAATATATAGCACATTGAAGTTTCAGTCTTTAACGAGTGATATGTAACTGTAATGGTAGTTATATAAGGGCTGCATAAAAATAATTGCATTATTTATTTTTTCCTCTGTGTGATTATGCAATATTTCTCTTACGCAGGACTACTTAGTTCAACCAATTTGTAGTATTTCTAATACAGGTTACCCTTATGCAGTGGTGTAAACAAGGTTAAATGCCAATACTGTATATCTGTACAAATTCTATTTTTAACCAGTGTGTTTGTGTATACCGACTGATAATGTTTCATGTAATCACAATCTACATCTGACACCCGTGCTTATGTGAAAGTCCGACATTTTTGCATCGCACTTGTTTTATGCATTGTTTATTTGTTCTCTTTTCTCAGGTTGTGTGTCGGAAATATCGTGACTTTGGGATCCCTGCAGCACTCACAGGTCTGACTAAGTACCTGGAGAAGGCCTACCAGCGGGACGAGTTCAAACACACGTGCCCTAATGACGCAGAGATCCTGCTTGCCTACCACACGGTTGCCAGATATCTCAAAAAGTAGATCTGGGGAGGGCGGGGCTTGGGAATGGAGTGGTTCTGGGCAAGCCTTACGCAATATGTCTTGCAAATAAAATTCTATGTTAGAGGTTTCGAATCATCTGTGGTTTGTAGGTGGAGGTTCTTTTTTGTACATTATGTGCATTGTGAATGTTTTCTGCCTGTTTTGTTTCATATGAACATGTTTGCTTATTAGTTATTGTTGCTTTGGGTGCTGCAATATTCTCTGCATATATCAAATCATTGGTTTGTACAATTTGAAGTGTAAAAATAACGATACCCATTTGTGGTTTCTATTGGTTCCTGGTATTTTTATAATGGTTTTTAATAATACTAATGGTTTGTGTAGGAGTTATCAGGGTGTAAATGGTCCTAATGGTTTAAGTGGTGATGAGGGTGAGTCATTCCAGATGAGTTTTATCGTGTTAAATCTGGTGAGAGGGTGAGGGTAGCTCAGTAGTTAAGATATTGCCTCAGAGGTCGCTGATTCGAACCCTGACGATGCCGGGCTACCACGGATAGACTTTTGAGCAAAGTCCTTCACCCCCAAAGTGGTCAGACATAATCAGGTGTCTAGTTGGTGTAAGTAATTGCCGGAGAAACCTGATATACCTCCAGGTAACCATTGCCCAAAGTGGCAGGTGGCATGCGGACGGATCCTGTCCCCCTATCCCCTAGATAAGGTTGAAGGTATTCTACAAATGTCTGGTGGTCTCTGTGATGAGCTTGTAATCTAGTAATGGAGTTTATAAAATGCAAAGTTTATAAAAGAAAAGACTTCATGAATGTATGTGCAGAACAGTACAGGGTTTGATCAAGTTTTGGTGGTTTCCTCCAAATGCGAAAAAAAACATGCGGATTGGTTGCACCAAAGGTGTAATGCATGGTGAACTGATGATGGACAGACAGACGCGGTGTTAAGGTCCATGATAAGGTCCGGCTCCACCTCCATCTTCACTCTTCAACGTTAAGTTGTTTTGAAGAGGATAAACTTCAGTCACATTAAAAGTATCCAAGATCTGTAACCAAATCAAGACCTATGACCAAGTATTCTGATGAAGGAATGTTTAATGGAAACCATTAGGACGATATTTATCATTATTTTTTTCCATGCTTTTTTTGTCCCATCTGTCTTTAACATCACACATGTCGTTCAATTCTGTGTAAAAAAAAAAAAGGACCTAAAATAATAAATAGATTGTGACTTTTAAACTGTGTTGGTTTAATTTTGTTCATCCTTATTTGCACTTTTTTTTTGTTGCACAATTTACTAATAAATTGTAAGAATTCCCACCAACCAGCCATAACATTATGATCACCTGCCTAATACTGAATAGATCCCTCTTTTTGTCGCCAAAACTGTGATACAATGTGTGTTGTGTCACTTTTTATCACAACCAGCACTAACCTTTTTATCAATTTGATCTACACTAGCTCTTCCATTGGATCTGACTACATGGGCCAGACTTCACTCCACATGTGCATCAGTGAGCCTTTTGCCACCCATGACCCTGTCGCCAGGTCACCGGTTTTCCTTCCTCGGATTACTTTCGGAATGTCCTGACCACTGCAGCCTGGGAACATCCCACACAAGCTGGAATTTTGGAGTTGCTCTGATCCAGTCATCTAGCCATCACAATTTGGCCCTCCTCAAACTCACTTAAATCTTTATGCTTGCACACTTTTTCCTGCTTCCCAACACATTGACTTTAGAAAAAAAAGGTTCATTAGCTACTGTTGTGAAGGCAAGAACTCCAAAACCGCAGCTCTTGTGGGATGTTCCCAGGCTAGAGTGGTCAGGACCTACCAAAAGTGATCCAAGAAAGGAAGGAAAAGGGCAGTGGTGACTCAATCGGTTAAGGCTGTGGCTTACTGGGTCTGACCCCAGCTTCCTAAGTGGGATATGTGAAAAAAAAAATCATTTCAAGGTACATGTGATAACTAATGATTATAATTTTTTTTGTATAAAATTTAACCCGTGAACTGGCGACGGGTTCATGGGTGGCCAACGCTCACTGCATATGGGGAGCAGAGATCCAACAGATCCAAGCCTACATCAAATTGATGAAAAGGTTCATGCTGGTTGTGATAGAAAGAGGTCAGAACACAGTGCGTCAATGTTATTGTGGCAAAGATGGGACATACTCAGGTGGTCATAACGTTATGGCTAATCGTTGTATTATTGTGTTGAATGTACAGTATATTTCCATTTCGCCTCCTTGCGGTTCTGGAGCTTGTTGCAATTAAGCTTTGAAGTTTTTACACTCCACCTCCGGCGGGTTGGTTCACAGGGCACGGGGGGGGGGGGGGGGGGGGGATTAACCA
>JAAGKR010000156.1:182514-196692 GCA_011419295.1 Clarias macrocephalus
CCCCCCCCCCCCCCCCCCCGCCCCCCCCCCCCCCCCCCCCAGCATCCAGCAGGAGGACGCCGCTAAACAACGGCGTCTCTGATTGGCTGCGTCGGATTTAAACAGCCAATAGCGAGAGAGAATACTCTCATGTGCCTGACAGCTGGAGTAAACAGCCGTGGTGACAACACAGAAGTGAGAGAGCCTGGAGAAGTTTAGAATGAAGGAAAGGCTTTACAATTTTATGAATAAAGAAATGTATGTTCTCGCCTCTTTGCATTGGTAAGCATCATTTCTATCGTTTTAAGAAGAGCTGTAATGTCTACAGCGAGCTAACGCCAGTACAAGCGGCTAATGTGACCGCGGCGGCGTTTATCTGCGGGCTGCTCCTCAGCCTCTCAGCCTCTCAGTGCTGTGTGCTGGTTAGGAAGGATTGTCCTGACAGTTACTTGATCATTTATGTTTTCTGTGGCGTGCCTGAACTCATTTAATGTAACGTGTTAATTAGCACATTTTTGTAGTGTAGCTACACATTTCTTCTGGAATGTTCTGTAACGTGACTTTTCCTGCTGTGAACTCATGCCGTGGTCACTTTGCACTTTTCCCTGTGTATAGAAATGGGTGAGGACGGAGAAAATTCGTGTTCATTTCCAGTAAGTGACTTATTATTTAAATTATAATTATAATTCCAGCCTTATAAACAACAAAGTCAGTCTTTTGTAGGAATATTGCACAGGGTTCCCCCCCCCCACCTACCTTAGTTAACTACACCTCAACACCTATTACTCTGCACCAGTTACTATAAACTACATCAGGCGCACAAAGCTCTGGGGTGTTGGTTTAAAGATCAGAGGATCCGGGTTCGAGGCCCGCTATCGTTGGGTTGCCACACCCCATACTACCCAGTCACTACATGCCGATTGAGGAAAAACAATAGAATAGAATGAATTAAGCCATGTCTGAGAGTATGTATGTATATTTATATTAGGAATAGTAATCACTGTTACATCAGGCTGAGCTCACAGCGACTGAAACCCGGGATCATCAGACTGCAGAGCGTCTGACGGCATATGTGATGGGTAGGTGAAAGGCATGTGTTCGATTCCCAGCCCCTGGATGCAGTGCCGGTCCCGAGCCCAGATAAAATGGGAGGGTTGCGTGAGTAAGGGCAGCCGGCGTGTATATATCCTGTGCCAAGTTGTTCTGCGGATCTACTGGCCCTCTGTGGTGACCCCTTGACACCAGGATGGCAAACAACAACCTCCCGATAGGATATTATCACGATACCTAGGTGCCAATTTGATTGAAATTGCAATTCTATAATCTAAGAATCGTGACTTTGTCATCTGATATTACATTTTTCCCTGATTTTATTTTTTTTTAAAAGTTTAATGATTACTTAAATGTAGCTCATTCCATATATCATTAGTTTTCTCACTTAAAAACCAAGCAGAGCATTTAAACAATACAAACTAACTTTAAATACATGAGTTTAAATTTAACTTTAAATTAAATTAAATAAAAATCTTTTTTTTTTTTTACTGAGCAGCCCGTATCTCTCAACTACCATAATTAAATAAACTTAAAACTTAAAAAAAAAATCTAAACAAACTTAAGAAGAAGTAAAAAGGAAGGATTCAAGCAAGATCCTAAGAATAGCCTAGACTTGACCTTAGTCCACTACTTTTGCAAGGCACTGTAAAATAGATCTATCACTTCAATGGCTTAAGAATGTAGATAAGTTAGGTGCAAGCTCAGTGTCCAGTGGTAGAGTACATGTTGATTATTCAAAAAAAAAAAAAGTCAGAAACTGTCTCTCTCCCTCTGAGGAAGTCAGGAAGGAAACTGCCTGAGGCAAGCAGTAGCTGGTTTGAGGAAGATAATTTCCTCAAAGACCATTTTGTCTGGCTTCAAAGACACTTCCAGCGCTTTGAAAGATTAGAATCAGACTGTATTAATTTCATGACCTTACCATATTGTAATATTCTGTCTGGGTGAAGCGCCATTTTGAAACATGGGACTGTAGAGTTTTGACATTTCAGCCAGTAAACCGCTAAAGTGCTGATATCAGGCGATTTCTTATATCATCCAACAAGTAATAAATAGTGATAAGCAAACCATTAAAATTTATTTCATGCCTACTATAAACATATTGCGATTGATTATACTTTACATTATGCTTTGTTTTTATGAATTTAGTCACTAAGATGTAAAATAACCAATATTTGAATTTGAAATTGTTCCTGAAGAAATTGATAATGTTTGAATCTTACTACCAATATAATTTAATTCATTATTTTTTATTGGTTTGGCAGGGTTTTCAGCACTGTCTTGCCATTTTTACCAACATGCAAGAGTACGTGCAAAAGAAAAAAACAGTTTCCACTCAGTAAGGAAGCCTAAAAATATAGCAGCACACAGCAGCATTATATGTGGTGTTATTTCACACTATGATGGTTAAACTTTGAAGTTAACCTACTATTCACATGCTCATTGAACTGTGGGAAGAATCAACTGTTTCATATTTATTATTATTATTATTATTATTATTATTATTATTATTATTATTGATGGACTATAAAATCAGTAACCCAGTTGTCTGTCAGAGTGTACGTATTACAAGCTGTGTTTTGTTCATTCTACATTCATTTTGTATGACCAAATACAACCTTATTATATAGAGGCCATAAATTCTAAAGTGTGTATGCACATTGTGTTTTGCTTCAGATTACACTAACTGGAACGGACTTCCGTGCCCGTGTGCAACAGTTTATGGAGGAAAGGATGCAGACCACAATGGTACTTCACTCAGCGAGTCCCTTTTTTAAACCTACTATCATATACTGTTGCATTCTAGAAGTCAAATTTAGGATTTGAGAAATAAATATTAGGCCCACTGCTGTTAAGCAAGTCATGAGACGAGTCCTTCTCATGTATTATATCATGTGTCACCTCTATAACTAGATTATGCATCATGTGAATCATGTCCCTGTGTTGCAGCTGACAGGTGTGTTGATAGGGGCTGTGGTGGCCGTGTGCCTTATAGGCATCTCCGTGCTCTTCCTCTACCGTAGATACAAATTAGCGAGTAAGTTTAAATCTTGTTTATCCCTACACCAATTTTTTCTCTTGTACTATTTCTGACTCAAATGGCTATCATAAGATATCACTTTATGTATATGTGTCTGCCCTTTATTAGTCAGTGTGAATCATAGTGCTAAAAATTATTAGTGTTATGAAGATGCTAAAATAAGGTTAAAATGCACAGGGTATGCTGAAAAAAAAAAAATTAATAACCAACAGCGCTTTATTCCTCTTATACCAAAGTCATTTTCCAATTGTTTTTTTTATTTGAAAAAGAACAATGCATCATACATTATAACTCTTTATAATCACATTTAATGTTGTTAGTTCACGTTTCCATACGTGAACACGTTTCCATACGTTCCACACGTTTATAGCATCCTAAGCCATTCTTTTCCCCCCCTTAATTAGGAAAAAATGTTTACTGAGAAGCTGGAAAGTGCAAAGTCCTCTGTTCTGTGGTGAAAAACATATTGACTTCTTACTGAAAAGTCATTAAGTTGTTAAGTCAAGTTGTTATTATGGGAGTTTTTACTTGTAACAAGAAGTGCACTAATATAAACCTTATGTGCCAGCACTGCTGTTAACTGTGACATGCTGTTATAGATAATTATAACTAATCAGCTATTACTAAGAATCAACGGCATTGTTGTGTAAATAGGAATTAAAGTTTACAGTTTGTTATGCTGTGTGTTTTGCAGGTCAGCAGACGGGGACGCCACGGTACCGATTCAGGAAAAGAGACAAAGTTCTTTTCTATGGAAGAAAGATCATGAGAAAGGTTAGTGTAAGGTTTTGTAATACTGTGTAAAACTTTTCCATGCCTCTATGCTCACAAAACAACAGCTTCATTGTGCTTCGCGATTCCTTCTATGGTAATGCTTCGGATAGTCCCTGTTCAGACGAATATATGTACAAATATATTCTGTACAAAAAACTTGTGTTGGCTGGTATGCTTTTGTCTAACCAGTAAATGATCATGTGTTTCCTATAGATTTCCTCTCGGTCTTTCTATGACTTACATATTAATGACTCGTTCTTTAGATGTATGGGATGTACATGACACAGGGCACCTGGCCAGAAAGCTTATATATGCTTTCTTAGTTGATCTCGTGTGTGCATGTGTGTTTCTCCCTGTCTTCCGGTTCGGGGCTACAAGGGAGGGCTATCAAGGTGTGGCGGACACAACAAGCAATAATTCTCCTTCTCATTTTAGAACCTACAGTTGTGGCATTCTTCATGCACTTAACAGTTAGTCCCTAGCCCTGAAGTTTCAAATCACTGAGCAGATCCTGATCACTCCAGAATTCAGCCACTAAACAGATTCCGGTTCTGATCGGATCAGGATTGCTTCTCGTTTTATACTTTAAACCCTGATACTTGTCAGTGATTTAATTTTTAAACATGAAATTAGATCTGTGTGAACAAAAATATTCCATGTAAAAAACTAACTGCATAGTCACAGAGCATAACTGATACTTGACGAAATTTCTGGTGGCTGCCATGATGGTAGACAAGCACCTGCTGCTGGTAGATGGTATAATAATGGTATGATTTTGCATGTGAAAACTAACACACAAATGTAATCTAGATATTTTTACCCATAACGGTCCTGTTGCAACCGACAACAAACACATTTAGACATGATCAGTTTGAGGTCTAAACTAGATCAAAATGTATTTTAAACGACGCCTACCAAGAAAACGATCTGAACAGATGCGAAGGTTGTCCTAGCTCAAGGGCTTGGTGTCGCCAAGTCGCAATTACATTTTTATTTTTTTTATACAAATCTTATTCCAGAGAAATGCGCCTAAATTGACTTAATTCTACTTGTGGCGGAGTCAAAACTTTCCTCTGACCACTAGATGGCACTGTTTATTGTGTCATTGCAAGGATGGAATCTTTTCCAAATTTCCGCACATTTCACAGCTCTATATTTTGTTAATTTCTTTTTTTTTGTTGCTTCCTTTCAGGTCCAGACGTTGTCCTCCACACCCTCGTCTACATCAGTTTCTAAACATCGCCCTCGGAAAAGACCTAAAGTCTTGAGTATAGCTCGAAGGTATTTGCTTAAAAGTCTTAGCTATACTCATTGCGTAATATTTGGTAACCCAGCCTGTGTAAATGTCATAACTAGTCTGACGGCAAGTAGAATATGCAAATTTGTGAACTGAGTCGAAGGTTTGGCTCCTGATTGTTGAATTGCAGGATATTGCGTATAAAGAAGGAGCCCCCGACCGTGCAGCACAAGGAACCTCCTCCCTCTCTGCTGGAGGCAGACCTCACAGAGTTCGACGTGCAGAACTCCAACTTGCCCTCTGAGGTGCTTTACATGCTTAAGAATGTCAGGTTGGTAATTCTGACTGGCTGGGCAGATTATGTTTTGTAGCATGCATGACATGGGGGCAACAGTACCAACTTCCCTAGTAGTGAAAAGTTTGTTCAGACTTTTTTCAAATAAAATTTTTTGGTAACTTCTTACAGTTTAGACCAACTTGAACTAATGGTTCTAGGGCATGAGAAAGTAGAGCTATCCTGAATGCTTGACACTTTGTTCATTGAGAAAATTAGTGATTTAAACACACACACATACACACACAGTAAAGAAAACAGACTCATTTGTTGGTTGCATCATTGTGCAGTTTTATTTTGCAACCTGTACAAAGTTTTTATTTATTTTTATTTATTTATTTTTTATTAGCTATGCACAGGCTACATTAGGTTATGCTTTTTAGTGTTGATACGTTTATAACAGCATCATATTTGTGTCAGTGAGAAGTTGAACTAAATCTAGTTCTCAGGAACAATGTTGAACCAAATACTTCTTTCCTGTAAAACCTAATGAAGCGTCACTTATTCTGTCTTCATTACACTCATATATATCATTCCTAAGCTATCAGAAAACTATTTATAAGTGAAGTAAGTTCTTGTTTTTGATCGTGCAGTGAAAAAAAAAAAAAAAAGCGCACACACTTTGCCTGCACATCTTGACTGAGGTCCAAAATGACTGCAGTGTGGTTTGCTATTTTTGTAATCTGCTTTCCTCAACACTACACTCTTGTAGTTCATGCAACCCCCTACCCATTTAAAGAAGCTGAGCGGTTGTTACATTCGTGATGATAATTTTCTTTTCTCTGTGTGTGTATGTTGAAGAGTGCTGGGTCACTTCGAGAAACCTCTGTTTCTGGAGCTTTGTCGACACATGGTGTTCATTGAGCTGCAGGAGGGCGAGGGGTTGTTCAAGCCGGGAGACGACGATGACAGCATCTATGTGGTCCAGGACGGGAGACTGGAGCTGTGCATCCGTGAGAATGTGAGGGTCAACCCCAGGAAACATGTCACAAATTGATTTTATTACCGGCAGCATGATGTACACGAGTTAATTCGCTTAACTATATGGTAGGGTCAAAGGTGAGACGCGCTTGTGGTTGTGGAAACAATACCCAGCCGTTGAGACGTAAACCTAAATATGGTGATCAAAAATATCGATAGGTGTATACAGTATAAAAAATCAAAATATGAGTAACTTCCCAGACATAACTTTTAGACTTAACTTGCTCACTGGACTGTCTTTTCATTTTTGACCAATACACACTCCAATCCTGTTATAGCGGTTATCACTTTCTTACTTGTGTTTCTTGCTTGTAATCATGTGAATATTTATCTCAGGATGGAACAGATCCAGTGGTGAAGGACGTGCTGCCCGGAGACAGTGTTCACAGCCTGCTCAGCATTCTAGACATCATCACCGTATGTCTCTCTCTTTATATCTCTGTCTTTCTCTCTCACTTTCTCTCATTTGTTCTTTGTTCTTTGTCCTTCATCTAGTGCCAGCACACAAAAGTGAATGACTTTCGTACACTTTTTCATCCTTTACTGATTTGTTTCGCAGGGCTATCCTGCTCCGTACAAGACTGTGTCTGCTCGAGCAGCAGCCCGCTCCACCATCCTGCGCCTGCCTGCCTCTGCCTTCGAGGCTGTGTTTGAGAAATATCCAGAGACACTAGTCAGAGTTATACAGGTATAGACGCCAATCTGATCTCATGTTTAGACCTAATGTGGAATCCAGGTCAGTTATGTTTTATTTGTATTATATCGTTATATTTTTTCATCAGGAAGAAAGCAGCTTTCAGATTTATATGCCGAAAGAGAAAGCTAGAGGAACCAGCATTTCACTCAGACTTTCTCCGGATATTAGTCGTCTCCAATTCTCACCCATCGCATCAATGACGCAAATGAATTCACCAAACCGCATCTTTTCCAACTTCCGCTCATGTTACAGAACAGCATAACGCAGAGAAAAGCACTCTCCGCCTGCAATGTGCTCACACACAATAATGATTGGCTTGTGTCACTATTATTGATGTGGGCGTGCAAGTTTGCCACCCAAGAGAGTGGCTATGGAAATCCGTCACCTCACCCGGGAATCGAACTTACGATCTCCGGAGCATGGTGCGAACGTGTTACTTTTGCACCACACGGGAGCCTTGAAACCCGGTCTCTTTGGGAAGCAATACTCTTGTACAATTGTATACGATCAATGTCCAGATTACTGATTACTGAATCACCATGGACCTTCAGATATGATATTATCACGATACTTGGGTGTCGATTTGTTTTGTATTGCGATTCGGTAAATATCATAATTTTATAAATACTTCAATTTCTATATTATTATTATTATTATTATTATTATTATTATTATTATTATTATTATTCTAAACGTGCTTAGCAAATAATTTGCTCCCAACAAATAGGATGCTGTGCTGTTTGAACAGTCAGAGTGCACCACCTGTAGGATTCTAGTGGAACAGCTTCAAATGCAAACAAAAATGTTTAATAAAAAAAAGAATAGATTTTGGAGCCAGTGTGATGATGCATAAAAGACTGGAGATATGTAACTGAATTCTACATTTTATGCATTCTACATCTACGTCTCATGTGTTCTTTAAACAACCGGTTTTTACCAAGAAATGGGACAGCCGACAAACAGAAAAGCTTAAAAAAACAAACAAACAAATAATCAAATAAACAAACAAAAAAAACAGAATATGACTAAACACCATCAAGGGATTCATTGTCAAAGCCATTACAGTGAGCACATGTAGGCGCACACTAACTCTTCCTGTTTCTACAGGACATTGTTTACTTTGTTCTAATTGTTTGGCCAGTCTGGTGTATGTTCAATTATGGATTTGTGTTAATTAAGAATTACAAAATGCTTATTTAATTTGTGTGTATAATTTAGTTAACTGAGATATTTAAATAACTATTTCATACATTTAATTAGTCATCTAATGAATTAAGCTATTTGCCTTGAAAGCGATTTAGTTCGACACCCATCGACTGAAAATCACAAGGTCACATCAATGAGTCACAGGAATTTACACAATCTCAGGAGCTCTTGTATGGTGCGCTACATTTCTTGTGTAAAAGCTCCTGCAATTGACTGCGCACTTTTTTTTAGACTCCAGCTTGAGCAATAAGGCCCAATGATTTCTTTTGACTTTAACTGTGGATGTGAAAAAATCCATTTCACTATGCTGACAAATAATTCAAATCTTAATCTTAACTGGGGTTTCTACATGTGACTGTTTTTAGATCATCATGGTTCGGCTGCAGAGAGTGACCTTCCTTGCCTTGCATAACTACCTGGGACTAACCACTGAACTCTTTAATCCAGTAAGAGAAAGCACACACACACATGCAACACATACACAAACATACATACATATTTCACTGAGTAAATGTAAGTTCCTGTCCTTATGAATTGCAATGCGTTCCCATCATAATGGAAATGTTTGTTCTTCACAGAGGGTTTAGAACCTTTGCGTACACACGCGCTGTACAGTCATACCGAGAATCACACATGCCCACAGTTACAGTCACACATACATGCACCCTACTGATCCTACTCATGCACATAGACACACACCAGTTCAAAGTTATTTCATGCTAAATTAATTCCAGCGTCACTCTTGACTCCGAGGTCGGCCATAAAGTGCAGCGAGAACGAACGAAAGTGATCACGGGGCCATAGTTCTCATTTAAAGGACACTGGCTTTACTGCCTTCTGGGCCATCAATCTCAGCCATTCCTCTCACCACCTTAGCTGTGACTGAAATCATAGATTGTCACCCACCTACTCATTCCAGGAAACTATATATAAAAAAAAAAAATCTCATGGCAGTGGGAGTGCTCGGATCCGGTTGAGCCGTTTGTCCTCTTTGACTCCTGACTTTATTATTATTATTTTTTTGTCCTTTTCTTGTAAACATCTTATTTGCTCCATCAGCATATATTAACCACAGGCTATCACCTTGATGTAGAATAAACTGGGATTAATTCCCTCATATCTCTCGTAATTTCCTACATGTTGCTTATACTTTGAGATGACCAGTGAAATTTATTGATAAAGGTTTATATAAAGCCCAGTTGCCTTTTTCATTAAAATGAAATTTGGATGCTGGGAAATCAAACCTGATCGGTTGTCTGTTTTGTTCTTCGTGTTGATACTGTAGGAATCACAGGCTGTGCCTCTGACCGCAGTCAACAGCGTGATTGCTGAGGGAAGCCCCACCCGGGTCCCTCGCAGAGCCCACACTCACACACCGTTAGAGGAAGATTATAGCCAAGGACATGCTGAGTCTACAGACTCAGGTGCAAACACGTGCAAAACGAACAGACTAACATAAACAAAAGCGTATTTCATTGCATGTTTTGAAAATTTCTGCTGTCCAGATGGAGGGAAAACTGCTTCATCAGAGAATTTGTCTGCAGTTATCAGGAAACCACGGTCTGTCTCGGCACCAGTGGACAGCACAGGTATTGCCTCTCACCGTCGTCACCATGATGCACCATGCTGTAGCTGCTGTTAAAAAATAGATTTAGGAAAGCTTTAGAATTCCAAGCAGATGTTTGTACTGTACATTCAGCTCACAGCACTGCTAATAGTCTGGAGTTTCCCAATAAGAATCCCAGATATGTATTTATCACTTATTTGATGGTGATACAGTGGTTTCCCCTAGAAAATCTTTCAGGCACAGTTGTAAGAGCGCGATTGAGGGTTTGTGTGCATGCATCATAGCATTTTTGGCTATTTATTGCTTGTGCAACACAGGACCTTTGATAGGGAATTTCTGTTTAAAGGTTAAGTAAAACACGGAGAGTATTAATAAGATGTGTTTTTTGCACATAAGTAACTGTTAAAGCTATCAATTACTTTGTAATTGCATATAAGAAGTTAAATCCATATAATTAAATATCAAACAATAATAAAACTATAAACTGCAATTTGAAGTGCTCAGCAGTTTGACGCAAACTGCTGATTTTCTTGTCATGAGCACAGTGTGCGTGACTCACTGCTGCACTTCATTTTTCTTGGCCTTGAAAAAAAAGTTTCACTCTTGCACCATACTATGAAATTCTCCCACAAGAGGCCCATTTTTCAGGATCTTTCAAATCTAAGCATAACTCATTTCCATTAAATCTATGATACACTTACAGGTTATCTTTGAGGTTCTTTAGCCAATTTGGGTCCCAGCCAGATGTTTAATTCTTGCTTGCATTTGACTCATAGCCTGTACACCAGCGTCACTGAGGCTTGTACCAATACCAGAGCTCTTGCTGTCGCCCCCTCTCTCGGCCCCTCTTATCCTCTCTTTTACCGCTTCTCTATCTCACCTCCTTTCCACATCTTCATTTGTTTATAGAGAATGTGAGAAACGTAAAAAAAAAATCTTTTGGCTGAGTGAACACTGGTTTCGTCTTCTTAGGTGGTGCCATAATAACATTATTGTCAATAGCTGCCAAATTACAGAGCAGTCCTTATCAAGGAGTGTCCTTCGGTTGTGAAAAGTGAAGCCAATGTGGAAGTGCTAAAACGTGCAGTTCCTTGAATGTCCACTTGGGGGCTGCCTCCAAAAGCGAGTCAATCCCCATAGAGCCCCATGTTAAAATGCCTTTTAAAACAGAAATAAACATGTTTACAGCCTGGAATGAAAAATGTCCTATTCTTGACTGCTGTACAGGGGTGAATTTTTATGTAACTTATCAGTTAAAATTTAATTAAGCCTTAAAGTTATGCAAAATTAGGGGAATGGAGAATTAGAGTGATGGCGGCATTTCATAACGGTCTGCTGTGCATCACTATAGCTAACCAGTTACCTGGAATCATTGTAGTTTGACTTGTCACAAAAAATTGAGAAGTTGACACGGGACGATATGCAGAGTATGGAGGACAGAATGAATTCAAATGGTGTAAATTAACATTAGTTAAGCTAAATCTAATCTTAATTAAGCTAAATCTAAAATTGTGGTCGTAAATGAATAAGGTAAGTACGTTTAAAAAAAACAGTGAGACTCCTTTTGTTCCAACCACTTGCCCATTTATGGATTGACCTGGGTTTAGGCCAGCTTCTGTTATGGGTGAAACACCATTGTACTTACAGTATTGATTGTATTCTGAAGGTAAATCTAAACCTGGATAATTATGTTCAGGTTAAGATTCAACATTGTCAATGTTCTCTACTTCATTTTGTGATGTGTGTTTAAGTTGTAATGAGAGTTAATATTGTACAATAATAAATCTAGCGCCACTTGGCGTTTGCGGGCCAGGATCCCATATTCAGATTAAGCCTGGTCTTGGACTGAACCATTATTGCAGTCTACACTGTCACTATGCTTAATTTGTTTTTCGGAACCTGGTCCTGATTGTTTGTCTAAGCAGTGATAGCTGGTAACGACCTGAACATGGCATATGAGCGAGCCAGAGTGACCATGGATGATCCACTGCCAAGCCCTGTTCACTACAAGGTAATGCTGCTGCCTGATTTTTTTCCCCCTCATATACGCAAACTGTTATACATGTGAAACTGCATTTCTATTTCTTTTTACCAGTCCATTTTGAAGAAGTCTGTGACCATGCTTCAAGCTCCATCTGCGGTATATCACTACACGGAGGGCGGGGAACGCTCTGATGTCCCGCCCAGTAAAGTGGGTGCCATCTTCCAAGCAGCCAAGAAAGACTTGTTGGGAATTATCCAGCTGCAGGTGAGTGAACGATGATCATACAGAGAGTGTTATGGGCACGGTTTAAATCACCCAAGCCTATTTCTTTTCCAGAAATTTGCAGAATATGTGTAAATACCACACAATATTTTACTCTTCTTTATTGTTTCATAATATAAAATGTGTTTATATTATGAAAAAAATTACAATCTACAGTACAGACCAAAAGTTTGGACACACCTTCTGATTCAAAGAGGTTGAATTTGTATTATGGCAAGAAAAAAGCAGCTAAGTGAAGAAAAAAACGAGTGGCCATCATTACTTTAAGAAATGAAGGTCAGTCAGTCCGAAATATTGGGAAAACTTTGAAAGTGTCCCCAAGTGCAGTCACAAACACCATCAAGCGCTACAAAGAAACTGGCTCACATGCAGACCGCCCCAGGAAAGGAAGACCAAGAGTCACCTCTGCTGCGGAGGATAAGTTCATCCGAGTCACCAGCCTCAGAAATCGCAGGTTAACAGCAGCTCAGATCAGAGAGCAGGTCAATGCCACACAGAGTTCTAGCAGCAGACACGTCTCTAGAACAACTGTTAAGAGGAGACTGTGTGAATCAGGCCTTCATGGTAGAATATCTGCTAGGAAACCACTGCTAAGGACAGGCAACAAGAGACATGTTTGGGCTATAGAACACAATAAAGAACACAATAAAGAAAACTCTTTAAATGAGACGGTGTGTCCAAACGTTTGGTCTCTACTGTATATTTATTCACTTCAATGTGTGATCAGGACCCCAGTCTGTTGGAGGGCAGAGTGACTCTACACCAGGTGAAGGCCGGCTCTGTGGTGGCATGCCAAGGAGACCAGGTAGAATTATTCTGCAGCTTAATTACTCTGCTTGTGCACTTAGACTGTGGAACCAGATTTTATTATTTTTTTCGTCAATTGATTTTTCTAGAGCAATAATGTCCCCAAGGTCTCCCCGGTATATCAGAGCTATAAATCTTTAGTTTTATGTTGTTTATTTGTGGCCTGCAGGAAGTGAGTGTGCAGTTCGTGATTTCAGGCTTACTGCATGTGTACCAGAGGATGATCGATCGTGAGCAGGAGTCATGTCTGTTTGTGACACACCCCGGAGAGCTGGTGGGTCAGCTGGCAGTGCTGACGGGGGAACCGCTCATCTTCAGTGTGCGCGCTCATCGTGACTGCACCTTCCTCTCCATTTCCAAAAACCATTTTTACGAGTATGTGCGCAGTACAAACTCACTTGCGGCATTTCCACATTCCGGCTGAATACTCGAGTCTGTAGTACAAAAGTTGGTTTGAGTCGGGCACTATTATCTTACTGTTTCATCTAAAAATTATTGCAGACTGCTTATGAATTGTAACTGTATTTTCTTCTTTCTCTTTTTTTTGTGTCTGTTTTTCTTTGCAAATTACAACCTGATGTCGCTTTTATAGTTTATATGCACCCCACCACATCCTTTTCACTTACAGAGAAGTTATGTGCCAAGTTCCACCCATATTATTTGATGCCCAGCCTTAGGTGTGACTTAGTTTCTCACACATTGTGGTTATGATTGATGTAAACAAGCAAGTACCGTTTTTAGGTGCAAACACCTCCAGTTTAGCCGTAGCAATTTATGAATTTTTTTTTCCACCTTTTGGTATGGTGATACAGGAAACACCAGTAAATTCACCTGGCAGAAAAGCCAGTTCACTGAAGGGGAAAGGACACCAGATGTGAAAGACATTAAATGTCATACATGCTGAGACAATTGCTAATTCATGACCAAGTTTAATTGGCGTAATTTGTTTGTGTACCAGAATCATGCGTGCAGAACCTGCAGTTGTGCTAAATGTAGCTCACTCTGTAGTGCGCAGGATGTCCCCATTTGTCAGACAGATTGACTTTGCGCTCGACTGGATGGCTGTGGAAGCCGGCCGAGCAGTCTACAGGTACAGCATTAACGTTCTGTTCCGAGATTAATTTCCTCGCCTTTTCTAACCAGAAGTTGCTAGAAGTTGCTTAATCTATCATGTGTTCACAGTAATGTATTTCATGTGATGCATTTTATATGTAAAGGTATAGTTCAGGTAGACTTGTG
>JAAGKR010000156.1:196712-279906 GCA_011419295.1 Clarias macrocephalus
CCCCCCCCCCCCCCCCCCAACTTAAATCCAAAGTTAAGACCCATATAAGAACATTACCATAGGTCTTGGTGGATCCAAGTTTGCTGATGTGAGTACAATGTAATGCAAGTACAATGTAAGTAATTGGGGCCAAAATCTAAAACACTCGTTCCTGTGCAAAAATGCATTCCAAAAGAGTCTAATATGAAGCTACTGCAGTCCCGCTGAAATAAATCAAGTTGCTGTCTTTTAAAGTTATGATATGGTTAATTCACATTTAACTCTTTTCTTTCTCCAGAAATGGCTCTATGGCTCGTTCTGGTTAGCCGTATGACTAAGTAATGTAGTTCCAGGCAAGGAAAAGTGTACTAAATATGCTGTAACTTTACAAGATTCCAACTTGATTTAGCTCAGGGGGAAGGTTCAGCTGATTACTTTGTACTTGTATTACGGATGACGAACTTCACAGTCAATGTGCAGAGAGGGACAATTTACAAAGCCCAAGACTGAATGGTAATAGATTTAAATGCACCTCAATTTTGATTTAAAATGGATTTAATCCCTTTAAGATCAAATCAGGTATTGTTGAAAAAATTTAGCAATTTGTCCTCTTATTATGTGTCGCAAAGCACAGTTTGCACCCTGATTTGACTGCCATCATCAATCATGCAATACCTACAGATTGTTGTAATTTCTAGTGCGGAAGTGTGCACTAGAAATTCTTCCCCATAGTATAATGTGATGTATGTTGATATGAGAACATATTTTTGCAAGTAAGATGAGTGAATGAAAAATGATGTCAACAAAGAGTTCTTTTGTCTTTTTTCAGACAGGGTGATAAGTCTGATAGTACCTTTATAGTGCTGAGCGGACGTCTGCGCTCAGTCATTTTGAAGGAAGATGGGAAGAAGGAACTGACAGGAGAATATGGCAGAGGAGATCTAATCGGCGTGGTGAGCATCACACATCTCTTTTGTTGAAAGCACCTCGAAGGAAATGGGAGGAAAGAAGCCAGTGTTATTCACTGAAAAATTACAACTCTGTCAATAATACACAGCTATCTGAACAGTTCTACATACATATTCCTCTCTCTCGCTTCACAAGTTTTCTAGTACCAATGTATTTCTTTTTTAGTTTTCTTTTTTTAGCTTTTCAAAGTGTTGCAGGATTATTCCTTAAAATGGATCATTTATTTCCCTGGCTCTATTTTTAAGCTGTTGGGTCTTTGTCCTAATAACAAAACATTAGGTCATTGTTTCTTTTTTTGGGTGATATTGTACCCGGCTTGCTATACATACCTTCTGCCTCGTGATTGGTTAGAGTCTTTTGCGTCTCCGTGGTGATGCCCATGCTGCTAATAATACCTGTTCATGCTGAATCCATGGTTACACGCTGCAAAGGTTGGCGTAAATGCTTTGTCAGGAGTCACAAGGCTCCTGATGTGTTGGTCCAATTTTAGTCTCGCTCTACGTCATGAGCATAATACACTTTAAAAGAGAGAAAAACAAAACAAAAAAAGAAACAGTATTTGCCAAGGGACCATGCTTATTATTTGAAATGTTTGCCAGTGAGCTTTAAATAAACTTAATGTATATTTTAATAGGATACAAAAATGGTAGAAATGATTACAGTAGATATCTGGATTGTCTTTACTTACATCCATGTATTTGGGTATATTTTTGACCATGATTCTATCAGTGACGTTTGGCTTTGTGGTATTTAAAGACATGCACAACATTTTTATACATTAGTCAAAGTAAATGTTCTTGTCAAAGGTCAGACAAATAATTCAAACTTTTTCTAACTATCTTGGTAGTATATAAAATCATAGGTTATAAATGTATACAGTACATTATGACTTGTTTTTGAAAATATAAGTTACATCTGAGTAAGTAATCTGATTAGACCATGCATCACTCTGAGTCACAGTACAATCGTTAGTTAATTACACTAATTAGTGTAGTTACCAGCATGGGTGAAAGTATGTTGTTACAATCCGCAGTACTTGAAAGAAAGGGGAAAGCAGCTGCCTGCTAAAGCCCACATTCAACACCAGTCACAGTAGCACTTTCAGCAAGAAAACACATCTGATAACGTTAATTTGTCTTAAACAACGCTTAGTAATTGCTTCTGTGCCAGTCTGAATTGCCCATAGCTACATAGTTAACTAGCTTTTAACACAAGGCTGAATCGCAAATCCCGCTCTAACCTCAGAACCTGTGGGTCAACAGCTCCGACAGTCCTTGTTAATTAGTTCCCTCAGTCATGGAAGGGTACGTGTTGGCTGAGCAAAGTTAATAGTTAAATACATGAACAAATCACAATATTTTGATGATAAATGCTGTTTGTGAAACTGTTACATATATAAAAACATTATAATACTCGAGGTTGTGCTGTTGTACTGAATATCAGCACGGCTATGATATCGTCACACACGTGCTTACGGCCGCATCACGGCTCTCGTGTGATCTTGCTTAATTATACAGTATATGGATAAAAATCCATCAAAAAAGTCTTCAAAAGATAACTTACTGATGGAGTTTGTATGAATTTATTGAAATTGCCAGGAGCAGACACTTACTGAAAGGAAAAAAAAAAGAAACAAATACTGTAGGACCAAATTACACATGTATGCAATATGATATTGACGCGTGTGTGAACGTGCACAGGTGGAGGCTTTGACGCATCAGAACAGAGCCACTACAGTGCATGCTGTGAGAGACTCAGAGCTGGCTAAACTGCCTGAGAGAGCACTCAGCTCCATCAAGAGGAAATTCCCTCAGGTGCATGATCCACTACACATCCCCTCATCTTTTGGATCCTGACTACATTTACACACATTATTCTTTAATTCATTCAGTCTGTTTCTCTTTTTCACTTTTCTCCCCCTCTGGTTTTACATGATCCCCACAGGTGGTCACGCGACTCATTCATCTGCTCGGGCAGAAGATCCTTCAACAGGTTAATGGCCCTTTAACAGGTATATACAGTACATGTGTCACTTGCTTTAATAGATTTGACGCTTATGAATTGAGAATTAATTAAAGAGTCAATTTAAACGAACTTGGGAGCATTGCTAAAAAATTCAAGTTAACCTCGGTAAGCTCTGATGTGATGATCGTTGCTGTGGTTTTCCAGCCCGTAGTCTGTCTCTGCATACCCCGAGCAGTAAGTGGGACGCAGGCAATCCTGTCTCGAACCTGTCCACTGTGGCCGTGTTGCCTGTGTCTGAGGAAGTTCCCCTAACCGCATTCACCCTGGAGCTGCAGCACTCTCTCCTTGCCATTGGTAAGAGTGTGTGTCTTCATTCATATTCCGCTGGGGAGAGTTATTGAGTGCAGTATGATTTAGTTAGCTTGTAGTGTTTCAGCTTTTCATTTATACATAATGAAGCTTTCCTACGAGAAGGATTTTCATCATTATGTACACAAGTTCGCTGCTAATAATGCAGCTTGTAAATTAGATTTTTACATTTTTTTTAAACCTGGTAGGTCCTACCCTTCTCCTGACCAGTGATAACATCAAACAGCGTCTGGGTTCTGCAGCATTGGACAGGTTTGTCATCAGCTTGATACAAAGACTGATTTACATTCATTTATTTTAGCACAAGGGATTATGTTTTATTGTCTGTTTATCATCAGCTTAGGGGCGTGGCTTTAATATTGTCCATGAAGGGTCGGGACTGTGTTTGTTTTGGATTTCCTGTGTGTTCCTTTGCACTTGCAGTATGAATAAAAGCCTTGACGTATTTTCCCCCAGTGTACACGAGTACAGGTTGTCGAGTTGGCTTGGACAGCAGGAGGACATCCATCGTATTGTCCTCTACCAAACTGACGGCTCTCTAACACCCTGGACCCAACGTTGCATCCGCCAGGCCGACTGCATCATCATCGTTGGTCTTGGAGAGCAGGACCCAGCAGTGGGGGAGGTACACCTTCTAGAATGAAAATGTAGTTGCTGTAGATTATATCAGTTCTGTCTTATTGTCTTCACTCTGGGACTGGTTTTAATGAAAAATAAAAACAGCTAAACAAGAGTGCATAGTGCATAGATTAAATTCGCTGTTGTAGTGAACTATGCAGACAGCATTAATGTTTATATTTGCATAAAAATGCATAATCAGGGGTGTAGTTTTCTACAAATTATCATCACAGACAGGAACAGAAACCTGCTATAGTATTTAAATTGAGGTCAGACACAATAAGTTGCGAGGTAAAGTAATTATGGTAAGTGTATATAATATCTATCTATATATCTATACAGTGTGTATATATACAGTGTATATAATTATTTTTTTTATTAATTAATTAATTAATATATGGTATATTATATCTTTTAATTAAGTTTTTATGGTATATAAAATGATGGTATATGATCACAGTGCATCTTAGAATGAATTAGGCAACAACTTTAGATGAATAACAACATATACAAGTATCAATATAACTGAAAACAAAATCTTTGGTATTTAAGAACAGGGTTTTGCTTACTTTGTGACAATCTTTATCACAGAGTGGCGTTAGACATTCAAAGTCTGTCTACCCTATTCTTCATACCTGAGCTCACAGATTCCCATGATTGGCTAGTTTCATTGTGACTGACAGATTAAGAGACAGTATGCCACTCCTCCCACCCAAAGAACATACTCCGTTTTGCTCTCTTGACACTGAGCCATGGGGACTGTGCCATCAGGGTTTGCTCTTGCAATCTCCCACCAGCAGGGCGAAATGTTTCATGTCCAAATGCACACCTCTCTCTTCTTTCTCACCATGCTGATAAATGAAATTATTTCAAAAGGTTAATGAAAGCCTCATGGGAATTTTGTTGAACCTTGCATATAGTGAAATGAGCATGTGATTATGAATGTAATGGTCTGTGGAGAAAGTGATTCGAAAAGGCAAACAACACAGGCCTGAAGCATACAGTAGATCGATATTAAAACATTTTTGTTTTTAAATGTAATTGATAGTAGCTGCACAGATATCTTGGGGGGATTTTTTTGAAATAAATCTTTTTAAACAGAATATCATAGGGGCCCCAGACTTCCTATCAATCGTACACTTGCTGTATTTTTAGCTGGAGCGGATGCTCGAAGGAAGTGCAGTGAGGGCTCAGAAACAGCTGGTTTTGCTGCACCGAGAGGACGGGCCTCCACCCACTGGAACTGCCGAGTGGCTCAACATGCGCAGCTGGATCTCCAGACACCTGCATCTCTCCTGCCCCCGCAGGGTCTTCTCTAAGAGGAGCCTGCCCAAACTGGTAATCCAAACTGGTCTAGTTGCTTGTTGCAAACAGGTTAACTTAATACTGAACAACTAAACAAACAAATCATAATCTGTTAATAATAAATGGTGTTTATAGAACTGTCGGATAAAACCAATATCACACTCAAGGTCGCTCTGTTGTACTGAGTATTAGGCCGTGCCCTCTTTGTGCCGGTCTCTGGTACACCAGCATGCCTTCTCGTGTGATATTGCTTAATTAAAGCATCACTCAGAAGAGCAGGCAAAGCCCTCTTAAACATTCTGTTATATGTTTCAATAGCACTCGGATTGATTTTTAATCATTATCTGTGTCTGTCTTTAGAGAGAGATGTACCAGCGTGTGTTCCAAAAGCCTGCAGACCGCCACTCTGATTTCTCTCGTCTAGCACGAGTCCTAACCGGCAACGCCATCGCTTTGGTGCTGGGGGGTGGAGGAGCCAGGTACTCACCTTTTATATAAGAGTTCTGCTCTTATATAAAATATGGTCTCTGAGGCAGCACGGGTGGCATTTAAAAAAAAAAAAAAAAAAAAAAAACATTTCATGGAATGGTAACTTGGTGTAAAAATATCAGTTTCACGTCATTAATCCAACATTTAAAAACTGTGTTGAAAATTACGGGAAACTTTTATGGTGCGGTGTTCGTACTGAAAAGTATTTGTACGCCCTTGTGTATGTACAGTGTAATGAAAACCTGAAAGATACTTTTAAATTGTCCTCATCTGTTATGTTGTTGTTAAACGCCAGAAGAGACACCGGTTGTAATGCGTCGTACATCTGAGCCAAAAATAGACCAGTGTTTTTTGTAATTTTTTTTTTTATTCTGGTGAGCAGTGCAGTGGCCTGTTTTTCTGAGAATTTGATAGCCATCATATATAATAACGTTCCGAACATGCCAGGAGAAGCAGCAGAGTTATTAATGTAACATGTTTGCAACAGTAGATGATTATACAGCCATAGGGTTTTTAATGCAGTTGGGCCCCATGCAAAGAGAAATGGAGGTTGCCATAGTTTTGATTTAGGGGTCCTGTGGGAAAGAACCAAGGAATTTTGAAGGTCACGGTCAGACATACAAAACCAACAGTCCGTAATAGACGTAAATGTAATCTGTATTTCGCACATACAACTAGGCAGTATATAACAACCCTGTAATTATCTCCCTCTTTATTCAGTGTCCAAAACTCGTGTAAACCTGATCGTTAAAGTATTTGAAGCAGAACACATTTGCGAAATGCTTTTGATGTATCTCTCTCTGATAGCATTTCTGTTTAAACATATTTTTTAAGAGCGCTGCCTCAAAGCCTCCCTTCACCTCTGTTTCATCTTGACATTTCGTTTCTCTTTCAAGAGCTTTCTTCCGTCCTTTCTGTCGCTCTTCCCTTGTAATTTTACTGTTCTGACAGTTTCTTTGTCTATCCCATCTTTTTTTGCATTATGCAGGAGGTGCTTAAAGGTTGGTTTGCTAATCTCTTCCTCTTCTCCCTCTCGAGATCACCTGATAGTTGGATTTACGCAGTGTAAATATTATTCTGCCGATGCCCCAGTGTATTCTGATGTGAGCTTGCAATAGGTAAATTTTAATCAAAAGCTTGATGCACTCTGAACCCACAAGACACTGATATTCAGAAAGAGATTAGCCCTGTTTCATATAGGCATGCATGTTTAGGCATCTCTGGAGGCAAAGATTGATGTGAAACAAACGCTTGTTAAGAATCTTATTATTATGCTGTTAGGGGCTGCTCTCAAGTGGGTGTCTTGCGAGCGCTTCATGAGGCTGGGATCCCTGTAGACCTAGTGGGAGGCACCTCCATCGGTTCCATGATGGGAGCTCTGTATGCCGAGGAGCGCAGCTACAGCAGAATGAGGATCCGAGCCAGGGAGTGGGCTGTGGTCAGTATGAGCTTATGTAATGCAGAACCACTTACATCCTACACTACACAGATTCAAACTAGTCCTGGATCAGTTGCTGATTAAATCAGCTCACTTCCTGGATTTTTGTTGTGACCATAGGTCAGGGTGTAAAGACTTTCAATTACCGGTTTGTGTGGCTCATCTGTGCAAGCCTCCACATCCAAGTCAGTGCTTTATAGCTTTAGGTGCTGATACAATTGGACACATTTTAGCTTTCCAGCTACTGAAGACACGACACCTGTAGTATCAACTGTAGCCACAAGCTGTTCAGAAGATAGCTCCATATGCTGCACATGTGGCGTGATGTATAGGACAAGGAGATTAAAGGATAAAGTGGCTTTAATAAAATTGCATTGGAAGGTCTAGACATGCATACAGGTGTGTTAGTTCACTAGAAGGTAGGTATCCAGGAGATTTCTTTGGAGGTTATAAGGATTAAATTTTTTTGCCTCACAGAAGATAGTGGACCCATTCAGAGTAGATTTTTAAGCTGAACTTAAAGGTTGTGTTTAAACTAGCTTAATTAGTTCATTTTCATAAAAGCAAGAAAGCCTGCTTTTTAACATTGATATGTAGTGACAAGTGTTTTGGCTTGTGCAACTTTGACTAGAATTAAATAAATCATAGACCTGGAAGTACAGATTTCTTTAATTAGCATAATCTAGTGTTCAATAACATTTGATCCATTTACTGACTCCAAAAAGCTTGCTATTCCCGAGCTATCCGGTCACAAAATACTGTATACACCGATCAGCCATAACATTAACTCATTGACACTGATTATCAGTTATACACCAGTAAACATGGGGATCCATGTGGAGGCCAGCCCGTCTGATCCAATCGCACAGAAAAGCCAATGGAGCACAAATCATTGAAAAAAGTAATTGCTGGCTATTATAGGAAGGCGCCAGAACACCCAGTGCACTGCAGGATACTATGCATGGGCTGATCCGTGATGTGGCTGATGGGTATATATTTATATGTTTCTTAAGATTAGATCATTATTAGATGATAATAATGATGATGATAGTAAACAGTTTTTGTTGTTGTTTTTTTTACATTGTGGATATTTGGAATAAATTCAATATAAGCGATCATTCAAATAAGCTAATAAATATAAAGTAGCAACTGAATCAATTGAAAAGAAATTAGGATTATAGTTAAGTACACTTGGAACACTTTCATTCTTTTGCATTGAACAAAATGCATATTTTACCTTTTAATAATCCTTCTTTTCAATGAAACCATGCAAAATGAAACAGTACGATTTTTATTTGAATCGCCATCAGAACATATTAAATTTTATCTATCTATTTATTTATTTATTTTTAAATATTAATGCTAGGTCGTGATTCACTATGGTCAACACAACTGTAACACAAAAAGTGACTTCTTTGCTAAGCTTTAGAGACCCTACTTTGAGAAAGAGAGAAAGTCTCTGATTTTATTTGTATTTAAAGGAGATGACATCCGTGTTCAAAAAGATTTTGGATCTTACCTATCCCATCACCTCCATGTTCTCTGGAGCAGCCTTTAACTCCAGCATCAATGCTGTGTTCAAAAATAAGCAAATTGAGGTAGGAGGTCTTGCTTACTGTTTACACACAGTTATAGAAATGTGCTTCGTATTAACCTCGCTAACGTCCGTCTTTATTCTCCTCAGGATCTGTGGATCCCTTATTTCAACATCACCACCGACATCACTGCTTCTGCCATGAGAGTGCACACCGATGGTTGGTTAGAATCCTGCTCGTTTACTCTCTCTCTCTCTCTCTCTCTCTCTCGCTGTTTTTATTAAGTGACCTGACATAGGCTTTACCCCCGCCTCTGTGTATTTTTTCAGGCTCTCTGTGGAGATATGTTCGTGCGAGCATGTCTTTGTCTGGTTATCTTCCTCCACTGTGTGACCCCAAAGATGGACACCTTTTAATGGATGGAGGTTATATTAACAACCTGCCAGGTTTGTCTCGCTCAGTCTTGTATGTTTAAATCCACTTTTGTTCACCTGTATAATAGTTTTCTTGTTGGCAATGTGTCCAACCTTACCAATGAAGGCTTTGCTGTGAAAGGAATTGTGTTAGGACATTATTGATTTATTTCTTGATCATGTTAAATGCCACTGACACTGCATTCCATAGTTTAGTCTTTATTTAATTTGAGCTCAACTGAAAGATGTTCTCTGCTGCAGTTTGCCCTTGGTGTTAGCTTTTTTATTTATCGATTGTTTTTTTTTTTTTTTCTTCTTTTTTTTGCGGTTTAGCGGACGTGGCACGGTCCATGGGCGCTAAAGTCGTGATAGCCATTGATGTGGGCAGCCAAGACGAAACCAATCTAACCAACTATGGAGATGCCCTGTCTGGCTGGTGGCTGCTATGGAAACGGCTCAACCCTCTGGCAGAGAAAGTCAAAGTAAGGGGAATTGCATTTCGGCAATGTGTAAACTAAAATTGAAGCGACCTTCTCCGGCCGCTCATTTCACAGGGTTTTGCTTTTTTGTGCATGTTTAGGTGTTGAACATGGCCGAGATCCAGACTCGGCTGGCGTACGTGTGCTGTGTGAGGCAGTTGGAATCTGTCAAGAACAGTGATTACTGTGAATATATCAGACCTCCCATCAACAGATATCGCACTCTGGAGTTCGGCAAGTTTGATGAAATTGCTGTGAGTTTCTTTCTGTGTGACTCCCATATGTTCTGCTTTTCCCTTACGTCCAATCTCAAACTTTTCCCCCTCAATTTTAGCCTGTTGGTCGTCCTGTCAGTGACTTTTTCCTTTCTCTAAGGTTGTAGTTATATAAGGGGTGTTCAAGTCAAACCAAGACTGTGATGAAATTTCTCATGAACGAAGGCGTGTAACTGAGACTTTAAGCACAGTACGGTGAAAAGACTCTTAGCTGCAGTAAAATTCTGGAATGCTGCAAACAGTTTAAAAAAGGCCATGCATCTGTGAATGACGATCCTGTTGCCAGTTTACGGAAGAGACGCATCTGTCTCATTTACCAACAGCACTCCAAATTAAATGAGTTTCTGGCAGTCCAGCATTTAAGACTTGAAAAAAGCAGTCTGATCATGGCTCCAGCATGCTCTGAAAACATTTTTGATGGTATCCAAGCGATAGAGAAACACTAGAATAAGAGAATTTATAAATTTTATATATATATAAAGTTTTTACTCTTATAACTGGTTTCTGTCATTTTGCACAATCAAAAGACACAGGTTGACATGAACGTAACTATGGATGCCTTGACACAATGTCTTGGTCCTTGGGTGTACTGATGTTGATATTGAAATAAGTAATGTACTTAGGATTTATCACTCAAGGACATAACTGAATATTTTTTATCTGTCCACATCAGTCATTTCATGTCATTAGTTTATTAGTGTGAGTGTGCACAACGAGTATTTTTTATGTGTATGAGTAAATGAGCACAGTTCTAGCCTGTTACCCAATACACTAAAACCTTGGATTGTGAGTAACTTGGTCTGCAAGTGTTTTGCAAGACCAACAAAATTTTGTAATAAATTTTAACTCGATAAACTAACGAGGACTTGAAATACGAGCCACACACATACGCTTTGTCTGCCGAGCGTCACGTGATCACAAGTAAGCCAATAGTTTTTCTCTCTCGCACTGCGGGAATGTGGGTAATCATCTCCTATCCTCAGTCTTAGTGTGCGTGTCACTCGTATGGTCAACATGTACTGTTTACTAAAGCATTGTGACCATGTGTGTTTGTGTGTAAAGCATTTTTTTTATTTTGTAACCAAGTGTAGTGTCTGTTCTTTAGTAACTGTAGTGCAACAACGGCTCTTGTGAAGAAAAAGGTTAAAATGGCTGTAGCAGTGCATAATTTAGCGTCACATTTCCGCGTAATCCTCAAAAGATGAAAACAAGTGTCAGAGCGGTTCCTCGTTAAAGTCACACAAAAAGAAGAAATTTTCGATTTGCCGACAGGCTCTCGCAGTCAGTGATTCCACTAATGTGTGTGTCTGTGTGTGTCTGTGTGTGTCTGTGTGTGTCTGTGTGTGTCTGTGTGTGTCTGTGTGTGTCTGTGTGTCTGTCTGTCTGTCTGTCTGTGTGTCTGTCTGTCTGTCTGTCTGTCTGTCTGTCTGTCTGTCTGTCTGTCTGTCTGTCTGTCTGTCTGTGTGTCTGTCTGTGTGTCTGTCTGTCTGTCTGTGTGTCTGTCTGTCTGTCTGTGTGTGTCTGTCTGTGTGTCTGTGTCTGTGTGTGTGTGTGTCTGTATGTGTACTAGTCGTTCTATACGGTAGCCCCTCCCTCTCTTTAGTCTCACACCAGCCACAATTTTTTTCCAAGGTAAAGTGCAGGTTAATTTGTTTTATTTCTACTTCATATTTTGTATTCATTATTTTCATATGGATATTTTTGCTCTGTGGAACGAATCACCTGAGTTTCCGTTATTTCTCGTGGGGACAATTTGCCTTGATATACGAGTGGCTTTGGATTACAAGCACACTTCCGCATTGAATTAGGCTCTCAATCAAAGGTTTAACTGTACATATGTCTGTATCAACACACCTTTAGCTTATAATCTTGGCCAGCACAGCAGCATTTACAGACAGGTAGACCTATTCTGTCTGATCTACTGCACGTGTTCCTATTGTGTTCACAGGAGGTGGGCTACCAGCACGGGAAGACCGTGTTCGATGTGTGGAGCAGGAGCGGAGTGGTGGAGAAAATGCTTAAGGACAGGCGACAAGAAGAGTTCCACAACACCCACAGCAACAATGTGAGTACCTGGTCATATCCATGGTCTTCGTTTTTTGTTTATATTCGTTTTCTACATTAGCATGGTAGTTAAAGCTTCTGAATCATTTTATAAGAAATTCATACAGCTGCTCACTCAGCGTTGCCCAGACTATTGAGATCAGGCACCAGACCTTTCATCTCTCATGCCACAGCTTGACTGTGAAGGACACACTTACAGTATGCAATGTTATAAGATTGCAGTCACTTCTATACAAGAAGAGCGTCTCAACGTGCCATTTACATATCACCTATCTGATCAGAAGGTTATGAGTTGGATATAAAGCATCAGTCAAATTAGTAAAATATATTAAAAGGTAGGAATGTTTTATTATAGCTTTTATCATTGCTCAGTTCAGTTTACACAGTACAGAGTGATACTTGAGAGTAGTGTTAAAGTAAACAGACCATCACACTCCAATCTGTGGAAATTTAACTTATGTTCTGTATCAGGTGTGAATGTTTGTTCAGATTTTGGATCATAACTTCCATTCGGTCTTTCTTATAGATGGTGACGTGTCCAAACGCCTCCTTCACTGACTTGGCAGAAATCGTCTCCCGCATTGAGCCTGTCAAACCGGCACTCATGGATGGTAAGTTGGGGAGAGAGAGAGAGAATGGGAGGTAAAGAGGGATTTTTTTAGGGATTGCTTCAGGGATACTGGCACATCTCGTAAACTGCTCAGCAATTTGATCTCCACTGAGTAAAGTATGTGATCTAAAATTTGATTAGTTAAAAAAACATGGGCTAAATATCTTGGTCTCTTCTCTATTCCTCTTTGTGTCTGTCTGTCTCTCAGAGGAGTCAGACTACCACACTGATTATGAGGAGGAGCTGGTGGGAAGTGCTCTGTCGGACATGGAGCCCACTAACTACGGCAGTGAACACACAGAGGAGGAGCTGACTGCCGATACTGTGCGTATTCTCAACCAGAATTCCTTTTTTTTTTTTTTTTTTTTTTTTTACAAAATAACTTGTTGCATTTGTGTAAATGTGGTGTTTCCTCTATGGTGGTAATATTACAAACCATTAGATTACGTTAGAGCTGTGTGAATATTTTTTCCATTAAAGGAATTAAAAAATGAATAAATAAATAAACCTGCACGTTTGAGTCCTACTTCCTCAACGTAAATGAGTGTTTGTTTAAACGAGTAACTGAAAATGATGTAGAAAGCAACTCTAAATTAATGGAATTCATGTTAGACTATATTTTACTTATTTTAGTTTTGTATGAAATTTTTTAAAATTCATTCTTTATATTCTCACATCTGTGTCTGAACTTGTGGGAATGAAACATGCGAATTGTGGTATGCCCTATGACACAAGCCTTTAAAAGTGAATAAGAAGTCTTTTGAAATTGAACCTTACTTGAGGTATTGAAAAAATTAGAAATTAAAAATTCCTGCATGATGAAGGTATGGATTACTTTAAGGACCAGAATCCCCAAAGACATGTACTGGTCACAGTACACAAGTCTTGAGACAGCCTTCATTTCTTTATAATTTGCTTACAAAGAGCCAGACTTTCTTGTATTTCTTTTTAATGTGGTCTTGAGAAATAATTCTCCAGACTCCCTGAAGGACTTTTTTTGGTTCTTATTTTTGGCATGTTTTGGTTTTCACTCTTTTTTTTAATCTTTATTTTAGTCTAGTCTCTGTACCTGGTCAGTTTTAGAGAAATATTTTATGTTTGCTAACCCTCACAGTGGCCTATGAATCATTCAAGCATAAAAACAAACCGAACTTTAAAAAAAAAAATCGAACTTAAAGCATGAACCAATGAGAAACAGGTGCATATGATGACAGATGATCAGGCCTGTGATTAGTATACTGTACTGGTGATGCTGAATGCTGAGTGGTTGGAACAGACGAGAGGGGAAATGAGCTTGCTGCTGAGGTTGTTATATAAACAGTCAGTTTTTTAAATCTATCTTTAGGTACTCTGTCACAGTAAAACAGATGTTCCCATTTATTTACTCTCTCTCACTCTCTAATTTTCTGTACCACTTATAATGTTCACGGTCACTGGAAGCCTGGGCCCGTATTCACGAAGCTTCTTAAGCTTAAAAGTTGCAAAAATAAAATAAAAGTTGAAAAATCTTAGTGCATTTTCTTAGAATTTCTCCTTAAATTTAGGATTAAATCTTAGTAAAGATAAAAATGATTCACAAAACATCTTAGCCCTAAAAACAGCTCCTAAGGTAAAATTTGTTAAGAGTAGACAGGAGGACTTTTAAGAGGCTTAAGAGTTTCTCTAGCAGAGGACAAAATGGCGGAAGGAAGAAATATTTTTCAAAAACTGAACATAAAGCTAAAAGTAAACACTGCTCTTCTGTCCAGTTTGGTTTTCTTGATGTTTTACTTCCTTCCATCTCTTGGATTGAAATGAAATAAACTGTCCCGCAATCATGTAAACTGTAAAAGCTGAGACATTTTGCTCCCATCAATCTAAAATGGATTACAAGTAATAAAATCAGTACGGTAAATAAATGTGAGAACTTAAATATAGTAACTACTGTGTGGAAATTGGCTGCTTCAAAAGTCGACACATTTTCAACATTTAGCAGTTTAATTATCTTTAAGAAATTTAGCCTAGAAACTTTTGCATAAAGTAGCCTGTTCTCATGATTATACATTTTCTTCATATACAAAAATTATGATTTTACTGTTGGTTCTATTACTGTTTTCACAAAGAGCACATTTCAAAACCTTTGCAGAGGTCAGAGGTTATTTTTTATTAACCAATCACAGTCCTTGAATTGCTGCATCACCCCTAGCAACGGGGTCGACCACACCCCCTCACTAGATAAAAGTTTTTCTACTTTCCTTACTCAGAGTTGCTCTAAAAAGTTTCCTAAATCACTTTTAGTCTAGGACTCCCAGCTAGGACCTTTTAAGCTAAGATAGGAGCTCTCTGAGAGAATTCTAAGAAGCTTTGTGAATACGGGCCCTGGAGCCTATCCCAGTGGATTCGTGGCACTAGGCGGGTTACACTCTGGATGGTGTGCCAATCCATCACAGGGCACTCACACTCACTCATTCACTTACTCACTCACAACACACTATGTGTAATTTGGCACAGCTTTGAACTGTAGGAGGAAACCGGAGCACCCAGAGATGGGCAGAACATGCACAACTCCACCCACACAGATTAGACTGATGATTAACACAGTATATTCATTTTATTAAATTTAATATGAAGAAATAAGGGGTGGCTCAAGACATTTTCACAGTACTGTAGGTAAGTGTGTAGGAGCTTGGGGAAACTCTTCAGATTTCTTTATTAAGCATTATTAAAAGTCTCATTACTCCCAAATGTGAAAAGGGAGAAAAAAAAAGCCTGACTTCACTGAGGTGCACTGACACATTAAATGAATTTGCTCTTAGAAAATTTCACATCATAAGTAAATAAAAAAAAAAAACTAAATAAATATGGCGATGAAACTGTTATCTTTTTTTACCTCTCTTTATTGATAGCCTACAAACAATACAGTATATTTCATAAATGTCGAGTGGGCTTAGTGGTCAGCACTGTCGCCTCACACCTCCAGGGTTCAGGTTCAGTTCCCGCCTCGGGTCTGTGTGCATGGAGTTTGCATGTTCTCCCCGTGCTTGGTGGGTTTACTTCGGGTGCTCCGGTTTCCTCCTACAGTCCAAAGACATGCAGATTAGGTTAATTGGTGTTCCCAAATTTCCGGTAGTGTGTGTATGTGGGTGCCCTGCGATGGATTGTTATCTCTTTCAGGCTGTACCCCGCCTCCTGGGATAGTCTCCAGTACCCCCTATACAGGATAAAGTGGTATAGATGATGAGCGTGTGAGTGAGAGAGAACTGTAAAGTGAACTAGTGCCATTTAGTGACACACACTTTTTTTTTTCAGGATGAAGAGATGGAAAGACTTCACAGTCATCTTAATTCAGAAGACGTCAGTGGAAACTGCTCTGCTCAGCCGCAACAAACAACAAGCCCTCATAACTCTACAACTGTAAGAGCCAGAAAGGTGCAAGAAGAGCAACCAGTCAACCATGACGTGTGACCTCTGTCCTCCTAATGCTGGGCTGGCAAAGGACCAACACTAACATTCCAGATCAGGCAGCACTGTTCAAGACACACACAGTTTTTTTCTGTTCAAAATATTGAAGTGTCCTTTTTGGTTTTCATTTGTTATGCTTAGTAGAATTTATTACTAAATGGGACTTTGGGTAAAAATGAAGAGCATGGTCAGGTTGAAATATTTTATTAGGATCACAACCACTTGCACCTTGTGCCATGTCCATGCCTGAAGTAACGTCTAGCAAGAGATTTGTGTAACCGAAACACTTATTTCCTTATCACTGTGAATCATTTCAAAGCACAAACCAGAGGACTGCTCAACATGCTGAACATTTCACTATGATTGCTCACTATGCACTTTGTAACAGTATATCAGTGTAAAGCCATTTTTTTATGAACATCCTTCCTGCAACAAATGCCTTTTAACAGCCCAGCATTGGCGTAGTGAGGTTATTAGTTTATAATTTTATTTTCAACCGCAACAGTATAAATATGCAATAGGTCCCACCTTTTTGCCACGAAATCACTGATGCACTGTGTGTTCTGACGCCTTTCTACTGGAACCAGCATTAAGCTTTTCAGCAGTTTGAGCTACAGTGTCCATTATATTGGATCAGACTACACAGGCTAACCTTTGTCAAAGTCATTCAAATCATTACGCTTGCCCATTTTTTCTGCTTCCAGCACATTAACTTCAGGGGGGGAGGATCATTTGCTGCCTAATATATCCCAGCCACTTCCTCCTGGTGCCATTATAACAAGGTATTGTAACTGTAGTTACTGTGACAAATCATGATGGATAGACCAATGGGTCAAAACAATTCCAAAACTCCAGCTCTTTTGGGATGTTTTCCGGTCTACAGTGATCATGACTTAAAAAAAAAAATAAATAAAGTGGTTCAAAGAAGGAAAACCAGTGAACCTGTGACAGGGTCATGGGCAGCCAAGGATCACTGATGAACCTTAGGGAGCGAAAGCTATCCCGTGTAGTCTGATCCAATAGAAGAGCCAGTGTAGCTCAAATTGTGAAAAGGTCAATATGGGTTTCTATAGAAACCAGTGTGTCAGATCACACAAGTATTTGGTGGTGAAAGGGGGGACTTGTATATCTATGAACTTTCCAAATTCACGCCTATCAATGCAATTTTTTTGTACATTTACAAAATCGTATTTTGTTAGCTATATGCCATGTTTTTTTTTCTTTTCTCCTTGCATTGCCTTTGATCTTACTCTTCTTGATCCACTAACCACAGAAGAGCATTCATGTCTGATTCCTTTAGTACTCCGTCCAGCCAATGAGCAATGAGTCATAACACACTAACAATCTAATCATACAAATTCAACTAGTCTGTCCTTTTTTTTTCTTTTTTTTTTTAAATACCACTGTGACTTAATTATAGTGACTGGAGACGTGTATGAAAAAGACACGTCACTGCCTTTATTTCATCACTTCTGGTCAATTTGATATTTCTAAATTGTTACATATGCAAGTGGCATTTCTCACAGACTGCAAAAACATGCAATCTTTGACATTTACTTAGAAATTCTTGTTCATGTGCAGTCTGTATTCACGTTTCCATTTGAAAATATGTATTCAGTAAGATGTTTTGCCACAGAAGCGAGAATTATTGTATCTGACACTAATTACTAATAAAGAGCGAAGTATTTCCTGTTTTTTTTAATTATTTTATTTTATTTTTTTCCTCCCAGAGATCAGTGCTCTTCTGTCCTGTACTAATAATGACATTATAGTAATGTGTAACGCCATTATATAAACATGATCGTTCTATTTGGATCTTGTTAGATGTGAACTTTTAAACATGCATGATCTACAGAAGGAACATGTAGGATTTGTGTTTTACCTGAAATGCCAAAGTAGCATACGCCATGAGACGTGTGAGCCCAGTGCTACTCATGGAGATGGATGAAAGTCCGAGTTCTTTGGAAAGTCATTTGGCACGCCGCCTAATGGGAACCTTAAGGGTTTCGATCGCCGTCTGTTGTGGATGTTACTACTTAATTTGATCAAAGCCACCTGTGCTTATGATTGAGATGTAAGGCACTTATCTAATGAAAGGAGTGGGTTTCAAGATTACAAAATAATGAATGTTCCTATACATCATGCCAATATCATTTAGGTTTATTCTCCAAGTATCTGTATCTCTGTCTGCAGTCCTGCCCAATATGGGTGTGGCTTAAACTAGAAGTGATTTATTGGTCATAATAAAACATGAATACTACAACAACTGTGCTTTTTTTTTTTTGCTTTTTCTTTCAGAATCATAATTATAGAACTGCACTGTCACAGTGCTTCAACCTTAGCTACATCGCTCAAATTCATAACTAGTTTCAGATAGAGATGTCATGTGATTGTTTTGAAATCCCAGTTGTGCTCACTCACTCATTTGCTATACCGCTTATCCCGTACAGGGTCGCGGGAAGCCTGGAGCATGTCCCAGGAGACTCGCGTGGGTCTCGATGCATCTACTTCAATAAACCATTTTTCCTTTACTCAGACTGCAACATGACCAAAGGTAAAAGGTAACTCTGGTTGATTACGAGATACACCATTGCACTGTGCTTTCAAGAAACACTTACTAAACATCTTTGTGATAAACTGGAACAATTTCCCCCATGCTCTCATATCAGTGACTTAGCAAGCAAATCCTTACAGCCACGCTTCAAAGGCCTCCTCAGAAGAGTGGAGGAAACTACAACACCGAAAAAGACCAAATTTGGAATAGGGTGTTCAACAAACAAAAAAGTGATCATATAATGAAGAGGTGTCCACAAACCTCTAACCATATAGTGTGTTCCTGGTAGCACAATGCTTGCAATCTGACTAAGCTGCTTGTATTGGGAACGATTCTGCTGCATGTTATTAGCATTTCAACACTTGCTATAATTATTGATCAAATTGATCTTTTTTCATTGACCTGAACTTTACATGCACTCTGAACAAACGTTTCTTCATCAGATCTGGAAATGGTTGTGTCACAAATAAAGAAACTGTGACACTCATTTTATGATCAGATTTGACTGATAATGGTGACTGTTTCAATTCTTCGAATGGCTCATTTATTTTGGCTGCTAGCATTGAGGGGTCGTCACAGTGGACTATTCAATCCACACATAACTTGGCACAGGTTTTACGCCTGATGCCCTTTGTGACGCATCCCTCCCACTTAATGGGACTTGGTCCTGGCACTGGATCCAATGGCTGGGGTTTGGGCATTGGGTGGGAATTAAACCCTGGCGTTCCACATGGCAGGTGAGAAACCTACCACTGAGCCACAAATGCCACTTTAAATGTCTAATGAAATAAATAATATATTACACCCAAAAGAAGTAATTAAGATACCAAATCAGAGGTGTGGCTCAGTGGGCCAGGTGTTGATCAGGTGGTTCTGGGTTCAAATCCCAGCACCACCAAGTTACCCCTTTTGGGACCGTGAGCAAGGCCCCTAAATCTCACCTGCTCAGACGTACATGCTGTGTAATGAGACAAGTCAGTCTGGATAAGGTCGTCTTCCAAATGCCGTAAATGTAAACTATTCATGTATTTTATAATACAATGGAATGCATCACTTCTGTTTTTTTTTTTTTTTTTTTTGGAGATGAGTATTTACTGTGGTCGCTTCCAGGGTCAATGGTGAGTTTTTGGTACCATCTCTGAAGAGTTTTGCATTTTCCCAGGTAGGTAGTTTGATTACCTGAAATCCACTTAGATGTAGATGAGCATACGAATGTGGGTGTATGATCATGACCTTTGATAACCTTTGGATGTCATGAAGAGCATATTCCAATACTAGGGACACTCTCCAGATTCGGCATGATCCGGACCAGGATAAAACAGTTACTGGACATGAATGAGTTAAAATCTTAATAATATTAATCAGATATCCATACTGTATGTAGCTCAGATCCCCAATCAGCAGTGCAAAAAAGAAAAAAATTACCAAAACTTAGATTTGGATTTAAATATGATTGAATTCTGAGATTTAATTCCGCTGTGAACTCATTCCTCTAGGGTCATCACCATTGTATTATCAAATCAAAGCCTTCAGTCTGTTTACACTTTGGTGTTTATTGCTTTTTAGTGTTTTTTTTTATATATTTTTTAAATCTTGTACTCTGTACTCCCATCACATTGGTAAGCATGCAGTACCTTTTAATCCCAGCCTCCCTTAACTACACTGTGATTGAACCAAAACGAGTTTAGACATCGACTGGAGCCCATCTTCATGTATCATATTTGAGTTCCTTTCAATCTGTTTTCCCCTAAAGGCCACTTTTCTTCTGCTGCGGCGAGAATGCTGTCTGTCTGAGACGGTGTGTGCTGAGTAAAGATTGCACACTTCTTCTTCTCCTTCTTGTTGTCTTTCAGCACTTCTGGTGTCCAGATTCTGAAATATGGCGCATTTCGATGCGGTGCTGGAAGCGTCAGGATCGGTGGGAGAGAGAAACCGATAAAGCGCAGCGTCATTTCCCAGCAGAGTCCGTCTCCATTTCAAACAGCAGAGCTGTGAAAAAAAGGCGCTTGTGAGGAGCAGGGAGCGGCCTGGACCAGTTTTAAAAGCGCCGCCGGGGCCGAAGGGGCACTTAATGATAATCTGTTCATGCGAAAATGTCACGGTGAGAGAAGCGACATCAGAGGAAGCGTATCGGCGGTGTCTGTTTCCCATCTCTACTTCCTCCCTAATGGGAGTCACTCAGATGGAAGACGTGAGCAGTGGCTTAAACGTTCAAGAACAACGTGTCCAAACTAAGTAATCTAATATTTATCGTTATCGCTGTTCTTTTAGCGCACACTAGGTGGAGCTGTAGAGCGTTCCTTTATCTTATCAGTCATGTTTATTTCTTTATTTATTTCGATTTAAAAGATGAATTCAGTCAAGACAAAGTCCTCAGTTGTCTCTGTGGGAAGTGTGTATGACTGAACATTATTAGTCAGATATTTAAGAGTTGATGTCTAGCACTTCATCTCTCCAAACCTGGGTGTCATGATGAATGAATGATTCTCTTAAGAATAAATTGAGTCAGACAGAACGAAGAGAAATGTGTGTGTGTGTGTGTGTGTGTGTGTGTGTGTGTGTGTGTGTGTGTGTGTGTGTAAAGCTGGTGAATTATGTATGGCGGTCATTTTGCCGTGATCAATCATCTGAGCCACTGTGTGCTCACAGGAGCAGGGGAGCAAGAACGGCTCTAGGATTTGGTGAGACGAGGTTAAATAACCCTAGACAGATCTAATTTTTCAAGAGACACGGATTCAGAAGCGCCTTGTTGCTGTTTAAGCTTGCATGCGAGTTCACACCCACTCAGTGCTGTGTATTTGCTCATGTTGTGAGTACAGTATTCCCAAAGCAGGTAAGTGGGTCATTGCTTAGCTGGAGACACATTCCATTCCTCTTGTACTGATATTCTAGAGGTGTAATGCAACAACACTATCTGTTCAGTGCCCTACACATCTGTATGCCCATCTGTATTTGGATTTATACCCAAAGTGGACAGTTTTTTATTTAATTTAATTTTTTTAAGCATGTCTCTGGAAGCACCTGATAATTGTTCAAACTAGAGATATGCATTTAGATTTAGTTCTTTAACTAGTACCCAGATTCCAACAACTGCAACACTGAGCAGACAACTTACTAAAACGTTGGTGAAGAAATCACCACGTGGCACGGTGGCTTAATGGTCAGCACTGTCGCCTTGCACCTTCAGGATCCGGGTTCGATTCTCACACCGGTTCTGTGTGCATGGAGTTTGCATGTTCTCCCTTGCTTGGTGGGTTTCCTCCAGTTACACCGGTTTCATCCCACAGTCCAAGAACATGCAGATTAGGCTAATTGGCGTTCCCAAATTGCCTGTGGTGTGTGAATGAGTGTGTCCAGGGTGTACCCCGCCTCATGCCCTAAGTATCCTAGGATAGGCTCCAGGCCCCCTGTGACCCTGTGTACAACAATGAGGGTGATGGACGGTCATGTGAATCTCATAAATTTCTCTTTGTGCCTTCACTTATTCCACTTTGGAATAGGCTTAGCTAATAACTGCTCTGGGGGGAAAAATGTAATAAAAAATAAATATAATAAAAAAATGTTCTTGGCTTGGATCTCAAATAGCATAAAATGGAAAACTAATGCAACTAATAGATTCCTATGGGGTATGGATTTGCCCTGTTCAGGTGATATAGCGAGATTTGGGATCCAGCTTTGTGTTAGATGCTAGTTAGCTTTAGCCGTGAACAAAATGATGAGGCAATGCTGGCAGAAACTTACGTTAACTAGCAGTAATGAATGTTCGAAACACAGCATGGACGGTTCAGAGGCAATTTGGAACGACTTTGAAGCAGTTTGAGGAGACAAATTTTTGCCTAAGACATAATGTTATCAGATGTGTGTTCTTGCTGAAAGTACTTCTGTGACTGGATTTCAGTGTAGGTTTTGGCAGGCAGAAAATTGGAAAAGTTGCTGCTTAAGTTTTTATAATAGCAATTTCCATATACACCAGAATGTTATGAAGAGTGATCGGATGAATTGCATATTCCTTCTTTGCCATGAAAATGAACTTAATCCCGAAAAAAAAAACTTTCCACTGCATTTCATTGCTGTCAATAAAGGACCTGCTGAGATCATTTCAGTAATTTCAGTCTTGTTAACTCAGGTGAGAATGTTGACAAGCACAAGGCTGGAGATCATTATGTCAGGCTGATTGGGTTAGAATGGCAGACTTGACATGTTAAAAGGAGGGTGATGATTGAAATCATTGTTCTTTCATTGTTAACAATGGTGACCTGCAAAGAAACGCGTGCAGCCATCATTGCGTTGCATAAAAATGGCTTCACAGGCGAGGATATTGTGGCTACTAAGATTGTACCTAAATCAACAATTTATAGGATCATCAAGACCTCAAGGAAAGAGGTTAAATTTTTGTTAAGGAGGCTTCAGGGCATCCAAGAAAGTCCAGCAAGCACCAGGATCATCTCCTAAAGAGGATTCAGCTGCGGGATCGGAGTGCCACCAGTGCAGAGCTGCTCAGGAATGGCAGCAGGCAGGTGTGAGCGCATCTGCACGCATGGTGAGGCGAAGACTTTTGGAAGATGGCCTGGTGTCAAGAAGGGCAGCAAAGACGCCACTTCTCTCCAAAAAAAACATCAGGGACAGATTGATCTTCTGCAAAAAGTATGCCGAATGGACTGCTGAGGACTGGGGCAAAGTCATATTCTCAGATGAAGCCTCTTTCCGATTGTTTGGGGCATCTGGAAAAAGGCTTGTCCGGAGAAGAAAAGGTGACGCTACCATCAGTCTTGTGTCATGCCAACAGTAAAGCATCCTGAGACCATTCATGTGTGGGGCTGCTTCTCATCCAAGGGAGTGGGCTCACTCACAATTTTGCCCCAAAACACAGCCATGAATAAAGAATGATACCAAAACACCCTCCAACAGCAACTTCTTCCAACAATCCAACAACAGTTTGGTGAAGAACGATGCATTTTCCAGCACGATGGAGCACCGTGCCATAAGGCAAAACTGATAACCAATTGGCTCGGGGACCAAAACGTTGAAATTTTGGGTCCATGGCCTGGAAACTCCCCAGATCTTAATCCCATTGAGAACTTGTGGTCAATCCTCAAGAGGCGGGTGGACAAACAAAAACCCACTAATCCTGACAAACTCCAAGAAGTGATTATGAAAGAATGGGTTGCTATCAGTCAGGATTTGGCCCAGAAGTTGATTGAGAGCAGCCCAGTCGAATTGCAGAGGTCCTGAAAAAGAAGCGCCAACACTGCAAATACTGACTCTCTGCATAAATGTCATGTAATTGTCGATAAAAGCCTTTGAAACGTATGAAGTGCTTGTAATTATATTTCAGCACATCACAGAAACGACTGAAACAAAGATTTAAAAGCAGTTTAGCAGCAAACTCTGTGAAAACTAATATTTGTGTCATTCTCAAAACTTTTGGCCACGACTGTACTGTTCTTGAGTGAGCTTTTATGAACAGGTTTCACTACTCACTGCCCAACTCTGTCTAATACTTCATGGAACGAGTTATGCTTTGAAATTTGAAGACAATAATTTCGTAGACCAATCACTGATCTAATGTCTTGTTCATTTCCAACTTTTGCTCCAAAGTATCATGAGATAATGCTTTCTGATAGGGCAGGTAGGACAGATAAACATAGTCATAAATGAGCTATAGAGCTGGAAAGCTAGATAAGATATGACAATATGCCATGGTTCAATCAAGGACATTGTGCTTTCACTGTTTCTTACATACAATTTTTTACAAACTGAAATATTACTAGAAAAAAAAAAAAGTTATGCCATAAGGTCATTAGCATATTGTAATGAAAATTTCAAAACTTTACAGAAGGTCGTAGCAGTCTCGAATCAAATATTCATCAAATGCTACAATGAGAACACAAAATTTGAACTTTTTAATTTTAGCAACTTTGTGTTACTGTATGTTGCAGTCATTATTTTAGTTACATCTGTAACACATTTACTTAAAGATTCAATTCTAATTAAGCATTTAGTTTATTCATGCATTTGTACTGAGCCCATAAATGCACAGTAGAGTCACAACTAGTGCACTAAAACACTAGCTAGGTTTGGAACAAATCTCACGGATCCATTATTCTCATGATAGAATCATGAATTCCAGCAGGATTACGAGCATAATTTTGCTGCATGATTTAAAACAATCTATTAACTTGTCTTCTTTGTTTCTGAAAAAAAAAAATCAATTGAAATAATAGAAGACTGATAAGAAATACAGCCTAGACATTGTTAATGTCACATTAACCTTATGATTTTACCTGTTAAGCATGGTAGAGGGAAATATAATGGTTTCCCAAATTTCTTTAGATTACCTCCACAAAAGTAGCACCTAGAAGTTCTACAAGGCCGTAATTCCTGCAAATGGGGGATGTCACGCGGTGCGGGTTAGAGAGCCGCATCATGCAATGTACAGTAATAATATTAACAAGAGCCCTTATGCAGGGCTTCGGAGGGAGTCAATTATGGTATTAAATTTATGCCAAAATCCTGAGCGCATACTTTTGATATTCTGAGAGCAGACAAAGCATCTCCCCTGTGCAGTGTCTCCCCTGTGCGCTCAACATGTTTTCCACGCGTGCGCGCAACATTTCTTTTCTTTACACTTGATCAACTTTGTCCCGCTTTACAAAACTGCCAAAAAAAAAATAGCCAATCACAGACTTCCACAGACTACTTCTCATTGGCTGTTTCTTCTCTATCAGCTGGCACTACCTACCACATAACAGAAGCGTTATAAATAAAGTTTTATAAGTAGAGCGACCGAGTTGTCCAATTAGAAATTTTGGATTTTCACGCGGTTCTTCCCCTTGTGATACCCGCATCATTACTGAGGACTCTTTGATCAAAGATGAAGCTAAAAGCACTAAAATATTATTTATAATCATGTCTTGTCAAATCACATTTTTTATTAATTGTGTGACTTACTGTATGTGATTTCATAACAAATATGAAGATTTAATATCACAATTTTAAAACAAAAGCGCACCTGACCTGAATGATATCAGGTAGCCAACTCTATCCTTTTATTCTTTTATTTTTTAACAACGGCAACAAAAATTCTATGATTTTTTTTTATATAGTTTGACTGCATTTCTGTTGTTTTTTTTAAATGAATTTTATTTTTCAATGAATTTTCAGGATTCCCAAGTAGAAACCTCTGTATCCTGACATTTTTCATTCTTGGCAAATATTGGCCAAATAAAGCAATTTAAGCATTTTAGCATATTAAATCAATATGTGAGCTTGTTACAGTAACTATGCCTAGCTTAAGTATATAACCCATATACTATACTAACTATATAACAGTATGTAATATAACTAATTTGTGCTCTAGTCCTGTAGGTTCTGAATTTGTTGACTCTGGAATACACAAATTTTAACCTTTAGACCATTTGGCAGTGAAGGTAAATTGTGACCTTGTGTGCTTCAAATGACTGGAAGAACCCACCCTATTATCTTGAAAATACCCCCGACACATCAGAGGAGGAAGTGATGCTGGGAAGTCTGGCCTTGCTGTATCAAACTAAAACAGCTGCCTCCATGTCTGACGGTGCAAGACAATTAACAGAACATGAGGTATGTGTCCTTGAGCTTTTTACATACAGCAAGTACACCACGTCCTAATAAAAACTTGCTTTTCAAAGAACTCAAGAAGTACGTGGAAGCAATTACACAAAAAATTTCCTCTAGAGCACATAAACTAAATTTAGCAGTGATCAAAATTAGTACATTATACAGTACTCTACTGATACAGATGAATAAAAATAGATCACTTAAATGTCACAGATATGCTATTGTAGTCAAATAAAAAATATTCAAGTGACTTTTGACCATTAGGAGGTACAGTCTACAACTTTTTTTAAAATGTTGAAATTCTCCATCATAGTTATAGTAATGGTGTTTGCAAAGGAATGGGTGAGGTATGGTGCTCTGCTGGGGCACACTTTGAGCATCATTCCAAATGAAGTTTGCTTGCTATAGTGAGCTTTACCTGGCCAACTAACTTACCAATGTCTATTACACATCATTCAATGCATTCAGTTTTGAAAGTGTATAATCAAGTTAATTTGGTAAGAAGACCCGTCTTATCCATCATATTTGGCAATGACCCAAGAAAATAGACAATTTATGAACCTATTCCAACTGAAGCCAGTACATTCAATGTGTTATATTTTGTGATGCCATTGTTAACAAGGAAAATGCACCAAACACATACATTTTTAATTAACTGTACAATCAATGGTATAAAAGACTGGTCTCTGTTCATACGGCATTTTGCTTTTTTTCCCCTATTCATAAACGATTGCACTACCTTGTGAATAATTTACACAAAAGCCTTTGTACACTTCAAGTAAACAGGGTTCACTATTGTCTTCACATCAGATACTGTAAGTGACACATAATGTGACACATTCTATAAGTGAAACATAATAAAACGCATTACAATTCTTCATGTTTTAGGTAATATGAACACATCTTTGCATTTCTATTTATGAAGCATAGTTATAACTTTCTTAAGAAATTAAATTTGGCATACCAATCTCTGACAAGTGACAAAATATAAACCATTCTTAATTGGAGTGGCTGATAATCCTAATTCACAGGCCAACGGGTGTGGAAAAGAAAACAATACTGTACGTAACAAGATAAAGGTATACAACTGAATAAACAGTGTGGATAAGCACAAATACAACTGTTTAGACTGTGGCATGATGAAGTACAAAGTTAATGCATTCACGGGATATCAACAGCATTTACACACTTTACTTACATCAAATCTCACTTCTATTTTGCAAAACACGGTTTTATGGTTAAGGTTTAAATATTAAATCATGAGCAAATATAAGTGTAATAATGCATCAAAAGTAAAAATGAACAACAAATAAATTCCCATAACTTTTTGGGCAAATCTGCTTCATCTCTGTATTTCTGCCCATTTAAATACAATTAAAATATGCCCTGTTTTGAAGCGACTATCGTGTTATGATGATTGATAATCAGTTTATTAATAATTATCAGATAGTTTGTTCCTCTGCACAGAAAAAAAAACATAATTAATGGAACTACACCTATTTATAGAAATTATATGACCAAAAGTTTGCGGTCACCCGTACCATCACGACCATTTTGAGATTTAGTTCTGCCTAAATCTTTCTAAAGGTTAGAAATAAACTCCACTTTTCCAGGAATTTTTCACTACATTTTTTCACTACATTTTGGAAGTCGGTATTGACTATCAGTATTGCAGTTCATCCCGAAAGTATTCAGTGGTGATTAGATCAGGGTCCTTGACAATGCATGACTTCATCAATGCAATGCTCACTTAGTGAACAGGGGCATGGTCATGCTGGAACATGTTTGAGCCCCTTAGTTCTACTAACAGGAAATTGTAATACATCATATAAAAGACATCCTATACAGTTGTCTACTTTCAACTTTGTGGCAACAGGATTGTTGTACTGGTCAACTGTTCACACTTCTGGCTATATAGTGGATACCTACACCTATACTTTAGAATAAAAATTTTTTACTACAGGATGTACCTGCTTAAATAAAAGATTATGTTAATAATACATAGCTGAACAACTGCTTGACATAATGTCATTATGAAAAGTTTATATACACAGCATAAAAGTCTATTATAAAAGATCTGGTTATTTTACCTCATTTATGTACATCACTGGATAGACCAATGTTTTTACATCGCCGGTTTGGCTGTAAGGAGAAGAAGAAAAGTAACACACAATCAAGACCAAATTACTTTTTTTTTTATTTCATGCAAATGAATTGTAACACCATCAAGCAACACCAAACCAAAAAAAAAAAACAGTGTTAACTATTAAGCAGGTCTCAAATATTATTTCAAGATCCAAGTATCTCCCTAAATCAGTGAACCAAATTCCTAAGTTTATATTTCTGTAATTATATATGGGCAGATTAAAATATAAAACATACCACTGTAAACAAGACATCAGTGTCTGCTGAAAGAGCATTTGAGCCAGCTGTAACTTAAACCTGATATAAACTTTAGCTACCCATTACATTTATGACATTTTGCAGACGCTCTTATTCAGAACTTATTTAAGTGCTTTGAAGTTTCTGTCAATTAATATATACTGACACTGGTTCACTAGGTTAGCAACTAGAAGCGCCATCAATCAATAATCTTTTGAAACCCAAATACCTAAGATACAGATAGGTCATTAGTTGTCACTTGAAAACATCTAGAGGAAGTTCATTCCACCACCCAGGACAAAAAAAACTGTCTAGATGCAGGTCTTCCTCGATCCCTGAGAGATGCTGGGACCAGTCAAGCAGTGCTGAAGGATCAGAGGGAAACGTTGTGCATGATAGGGCTTAGTGATAAGTGCTTTAAGGTAAGTGGGTGCTGAGGCATTTTGGTATTCTCCTGGCTGAACGTTCACGTGAACGACTCCAGTGGGCTGCGAGCGGGCCGGGATCGCCAATCACGGAAGTATGACCACCTTTAAAACGTTTGCACCATTCAAATGTTTTACTGCTGCTAAACGTCTCGCCACTGTACTGTGCTCAAAGTCTTCTCGTGAATGAAGGCTTTTAGGCATTTACAGAAGACTTTGAGCACAGGAAATGCAAACCGATCAAAAGTCCCAGTTTGACTTGAAAGCCCCTCATAGTAAATCATTTGTAAATCATAAGTTCATTTAATGCAGAATTACTGAAATAAAACTATGTTAGCTTCTTATAACTTATACATGTCTAAATAGGCAAGATAGGTTGATTGTGTATTTGTACATCAAAACATACATTTCAGGATAAAGCATTGATGTTAGAGTACTAACATGAGAAAGCTTATAATGTAGTGTATACTGTAGGTTCTGTAGTTAAAGGCTTGCAGTTAACGTTCTAAAAATATGTATACTGTATGCTGGGTCTAGCATATGACTGAATGTTAATTACAAGATAATGGGACATTTGTAATCCGTGTTTGTTGTTATGCCTCTCTTCACTGCTTTGTATTTGGCAACACACTGAGCCAATACTCCTTTGAGAGTTCTCTTTCCATGAATAGACACCTGAAGCCAGTATTTTAAAAACTTCTGAAGTGAAATCAAACAGATGATCTCTTACATCTGGTATGTGCGTGTTGTGGGCTATAAGTTACAACAATGTTGTACAGGATACGGACGTCCCACTTCCTTTGCACTGTTCACATTTCCCCTCATTTGTTCTTTTGGACAGGTGTTTACGTTAGAACGAGCCTATATTCTTGTTCTCACTCTCTCTCCCCCAAAACAATCACCCACCCATCCCCAATCTCCGGCATTCCAAAACAATTGCACAGTTGCCTTTTAAAATTTAAATACTATTCAATACATTTATATTTATGCATTTGGCAGATGATCTTATCTGGAGTGACTTAAAAAAATGTGCTGAAGTTTCCATTATTGGATAGATCATTATACTGGTTACTCTGTTACCATCAGTTAACCACTGTTGGGAGGGTTTTTCTCTCTCCCTTTTTTTTTGTTTACTTTTTTTTTTTTTTTAGTTGTGGGGGGTGAATTAACCAAAATATGTAGGAAACAGAAAGGTCTTTAGTCAAATACTTTCATCACACAGGAATGGACATCAATATGCTGGATTTGACAAAATCATACAAATGATTAAGAAACAATGCATGTGTTGTTTTTCAGCGATTGATATTTTATGAATAATGAATGATAGAGTTTTTTTATTATTTATTTCTTAACATTATATTTTAAGATATTTAGAAAAAAGACATACAGATGGAAATCTCTAATCCGCATTATAACCATTATACGTACAATGGAACACACCTTTAAAAATGTCCTATTCTACTGCATGTTAAAAGCCAAGTGTTATTAGCGTTAATAACTTATAATGTAAAAAATATTTGAAATGCAAGCCTGTTTTTCGAAATTATTAATTAATGAAGTAATGCTATTTTCAGTAAAGATTTTGGTTGAAGGTGACAAAATGTCTTTCATACAGATGTAACAGTGTTTTTAATTCCTCAATTGCTAATAATGAATAAATAAGTTTCTGCCTAAACAGTTTGGCTACCTGATGGTTATCATTTTGGTGCTGTAAATCATTATAGCTGGCTGTTTGAAGTCATCCTGCGTTTCAGACTCTGATTTATCACCAGGATGTTGTTCAGCAGGTGCTCTGATATCATGCTCATAGCACATTTCTGGCATGTCTGAATCCAGCGTGGAAAAAGACCTTTGGCTTGTTAGACACCCAAATAAAACACAGTGGCAATGCCATGTGGAAAGTCTTGTTGGTTGGAAGCTGACTGATCTGAATTGTGACATAGTTCAAAGCTGGATTTGATTGGAGAATTGAAAACATGTCATGGCACATTTTTGGCTTCTGCACATACTACACATGCATATACAGTAATCATTAAAACCCCTATACATACCGGAAGGCTGAAATCTTCTTGATGAAGACGTTCACCTGAAGACGTTTTGCTGCTTGCACAACAATTCCAGTGAGCTTTGGGAGAAAAAAAAAAAAAAAAGAGCCATTGAAAATAAATCTCAAATAAATGTTTTATTAAGCTTTTATTAAAATAATTATCTGTAAAAAATTGTTTTTTAAACTATGTGATCCATGTCATCCATACAAGTCGCTGTATATAAGCTATCATATTTATTTTAACTAGCAGAAACAAACCAAGTGAATTATTTATTACATAAATGATAAACATAGTACACAAGCACAGTAATGTTGCGCAATTATAATTTTAACTTGAATGAATGACATCATACTTTTTCATTGTTTATACTGTAATTACATATTGCAAAACCTGTCAGCTACTGTTGCTATTACGTCGTAGTAATATCTATAAATAGTCACTCCCTCACCAGGTGCACTTTTTTCTCCTTGTCTTGAAGTTAATAAATCAAGAACAATGCATTTGCCATAGAAGAGAGAAAAGAGCAGGAGACAAGTCGTGCCTTATAGTTACACCCTAGTTTACCTCTGCTACAAAGTGCTGACAGCACGGACGTAAACAAATCTCTGCATAAATATTATGGTGCAAAGTATGCAGAAACCTGACCACTACACCCATTTCTGTTATTTCGCAAACTTATGTTACAATATACAAAAACAAATGTGTGCTTCCAACATTGCATTTTTCTTACACTGAAACTAAGGGGTCAAACATGCAGTGTAAACACAGGAAGGTCCACGAAGACAGGGTTTGCCAAGGATGAAGTGGAAGAGCAAGAAAAAGACTGCACACAACCTTGGCCTCTATCGGCACAGCTTTGTGATGAATCTGATTGTTGACTGCACCCCACGTCCTTCTTGCATGACATCAGAGTCTGACTTCTGACTTTTCTAATGCCAGAATAAACAAAAATCCCCACTGCCTTGCTCCAAAGACTAGAGGATGTGATTGTAACCAGAATGAGATGTTCAGGTGTACTACATCTTTAGGTGCACAAATTTTTATGATGTCTTGTTAAATATCCTTTTTTTTTATTAGAAATGTGTTATTTGTAGGTTAAGATAACATGGAGCATCCATCATACAAGTCATTGTGATTTACTGTAGAAGTTACCAAAGAAATGATAAGAAGCTCAATAATACGAACCTGTAATTTTCCTTGCAGCCAGAACTACTTACTATTTATATGATACCAAATGTTCATAAGTCATTCTTCCATAACGCATACTGTGCTTCTAGAACACTGTTAATAATTAACTATTAAGCATATCTAAACAAGGTCTGGTTATTAGGGCAGCTGAAAGCTTAATCTTATCACCTTGTGCTCTGTCCTAACTTAAAAACAACCTGTCAAGGGTTATTTTGACCATGTCAGTGCTTTCCATAAATCCAGAAAGTAAATAACCAAAGATACTCAATAATCATAACATTAAAATTGATTGCCTAGCGTAGATCTGTAGATCTCCTTGTGCTGCCAAAACAGCCATGGCCTGTTAAGCCATTTCTGAAGGCGTGGTGTGGTCCTGCAAGATGGGCCTATATGGACCAGACTTGTTTGCTGTTGCGGTGTGTCCTACAGATAACTGTTCAAATTGAGATTTGTGGAATGTCAGCAGCATGATCTTTCTGACATGTTCCTCAAACTATTTCTGGGGAGGTGTTGCAGTGTGGCATGGTGCATTATGCTGCTGAAAGAAACCACTACCCTCCCAAAGGTGTATTTGGTCTGGAACAATGATTAGGTCAGTCATAGGTGTTACCGGTCAGTAACTGTGCAGCCTCATGTGAAGCAAGTTATGACGCTTGCTACAGAAGCTCTTCTGTGGGATCAGACCAGGCAGCATTCACGTCCATGCACATCAGTGAGGCTTGGGCGGCAATGACCCTGACCCTATTCACTGATCGTCTCTCCTTGGACCACTTTTGGTATGTTCTAACCGCTACATGCCAGGAGCACCACACAAGACCTGCGGTTTTGGAGATGCTTTGTGCCAGTCACACTAACCATTACTTGTAAAAAGTCATCCAGATCCTTAAGCTTGCCCATTTTCCTGCTTCCAAAACATCAACTTCAACAACTGTTCACTGTAACAAAAATGTTATTCATTTCAGCGGTATTAATGATACAGCTGATCCATGTATATATTTTATTCAAAGGCCATTTACAGTATATTCGTTTTGAAAAGAAAAACTAAATTAGTAATACAAAATTACAAGCACTGCTTGATAGAGTATTCAAATTCCACCGTCCTGCATGTTATAGACACCCCGAGTGTTGATTAGATTTAAATTAACAGTGATCAACTTACTAAACTGACCAACCTCAAGACTCAATAGTGATTTGCACACTCGACTTCCTGGAATGTTATAATAAGAAAATGCAATTTATTGCGAAGCTAGAATATGGTGAAGTCACTAAACAGTTTAACACACGAGCACGTCAGACTACAAAGAAGATTAATGTGATGAAATTGTATCTCATGTCAAATCTAATTTTTGAGTAATAATTTAGGCTTATGAATACTAGGGTGCAACATAAAGCTAAAGTCAATAGTCTCATATTCAGTGCTTCTTTTTTAATTTGAAGTCACAAAAAAAGGAATTTCAATGCCTTTCCTGTTGTGCCTTTTTATTGTGTCAGTTTTATTGTTTAAGTGGTAGTTGTATATCGCCCTCTTGTGTCCCAAAAGTGATGCACATTATACGGTTGGCTGTAGAACAGTAAGATGGTTTATTGGACCAAGATGGCTCTTGCTGTACGAACTGATTTTTGTTAAGCTCAAATATATAGTTTTAGAGTAGCTGTGATTTACAAAGAAAGACTTTGAAGTCATCCCGTGATGAATACCAAAGATACCGATAGTGTAATACATGCACATACTGGGTGGATGTCAATGGCTGTTTCATGCTCCTCCTTCCTGGGTCGCATCCCAAATACATCATCGACAAACTTCTCATCAGCCTGATAGAAATGAGGGGAGGACATGATGATTGGAGCACCTGTAGGAAAAAAGAAAGACAAGAGCAAAAGGAAAAAATAATGAACAAGAGAAAGACAAATGTCGTACATGCAAGACTAAGATGAATAGTAGTGTCTTTGGCCATGCTAACTAGTTAATTACTTTTTCAGCCTGCATCCTTTTGAAATAAATCCACTATTTTCAATTAATTTTTTACGTTGCTCAATTTAGACACCAATATGATTGCATTGAAAATTCTTTCAAATTTTTGGTTAATTAAAAAAAATGCATGTGTATGACTGAACTTTCAGAAACGTGACAACAGCACGTATGTAAACATTTTCATTTCCTCATGTGGCTGTTTTCTCGTCAGTGGGAAGTTGTTGACTCGCACCTTCTTTGCAGACACTGACATTGAGCAGACCCGAACTGAGACAGTTCCCTCCCACACAGAATCCGGTGTTATCTGGATTGATGGTTGAATTTGCGAAAACTGCACTGGGAGGGACGAAACGATAAGCAGGAATTCCCCTGATGCTCAGCTCTGACTCAAATGTGGCATAAATTGACCTGAAAACCACATATACATCTCTGTTAGTCACGTTACAATGAACTGAAATCCGCACTATTTATTGTTTAGTGTTCATAACAGGAGCAGTGATATAGATAATGAATGAATGAACATGTAAAAATCAATACAAAGATAAATAAATGTAAGAACAAGCACATTGTTTATTAATTTAAAATACATTTCTAAAACTCATTCTGGAATTAATGTATCAAATACCTGTTTATAAAAACTGTACGAGTAATACATTTGTCCAAGGATATTAAAATCAGAATTGTTTTTAAAAAAATGTACTTTAGAGTCAGAACATTGCTACATAATGGAACCTCTCCACTAAATAATGAAAACAGATGAGTTGAACTGGACTGAGCAGGATCAGAAGCATGAGACTGCTGTTGCAATTCAAGTTAATGCAAGATGTCAAGTTACATTCTCTCTGTCTGTGATTTTGACATGCTGGGGAAAGGGTGCAGCAGTTGGACCAAACCACACCCCTCCACTAACACAATCCCTGACCTCACAGTCAGTGTCAATGCTTATATCGTGGGGGTTATGTGGACTAAGGAGGACCCATTTTCACTGTTTTGACCAGTGCACTACTGCGCCCCCTCACAATTTCTCCAGGAGTTGTATCTAATTATTTGTATAATCAGTGCCCAAGCACAGTCTCTTCGCCCTGCATGTCTGACTAATCCACAGGAAGTCAGTTATTTTCACTTGTTTGCAAAATGCACCCAATTTGAAATACTCCTCCTAGGGAATTGATAGTATTTCCCCCTTAAATTGCATCTGCCCATTGTGCAACAATCTGTCTGGTGCGCCCCGCGGTGGTGCCGCTGGAGCTTAGGCCTGATCTTTGCTGCTTGCAACTATTATTATTATTATATTATTATTATTGCTAGTACAGAATGATTTACTCGAAAGAGGCCCCCAATATTCTGTAATAACTCTTGCTATGAAGCAATCTGAAAAATGATTACAGAACATCGGGGCCTCTTTTCAGTGAACCACTCTGTACTACATAATTTTTATGTAAACAAATATTTTGTGGAATGTTTTGGAAACGCTTTTTTAAAATAACATCTGGAAATATATCTCACATTGTGACAGGTGCAGATCAAAAAAGGTGCATCTGTGTGCTTGAAAAAATCCATAATTAACAATTTTTTTTTTTTTAATCTGTAAAATTCCAAGACGTCAAACGGTCACTGCTTTAAAAAAAATTTGCATCTCATTGTGATTGTTTTGACAACGTATTTTTGCATCAAATTATGATTGTATTTTATCGTATTTATCTTGGCTAACAGTAAACAAGTAGACAATCACTCTCATTAAGAGGACGTGTATCATTATTTATTACCTAAAATAATATAATTATATTTAATTAATTTTTTTTTAAATACTGTTGGAAACTCTACATAAAATCCTGACTATGCATGTTTTACCTGTAATAAATTGCACCTTTTTCGTGATTAAATAATTGCACATGTCCAGTTGCAATTTAGATTTTTACGTCGATTTTTTAAATCTCACTTTATCTTCCACTTATGAAGACGCAAGATTTATTTATTTTGTGTGTGTGTGTGTGCGCGTGTGTGTGTGTGTGTGTGTGTGTGTGTGTGTGTGTGTGTGTGTGTAAAATTTTTGTCTCTTGCACCTGGATTTGCACATTTAAATGTGTGTACTAGAGACATGAACAAGATTCTTATGCTTCAGTCTTCACCTGCAGAGATCTGACGAAAACATGTAGAGCTTCTCTGTCTTGCTGATGATCGGATGAAAGGTCCCTCCATTGGTTCCATTGATCATGTTACACTGATTGGTTGTCCACCAATCAAGTGAACTGCAAACAGAGAAACCACAAAAAAACCCACACACATACAGATAAATGAATGCATGCTTAGAAAATACATTACAAAGGAGCATTGTACTTCTTTGCACCATAGTTTACCTCTGGCCTCTCCACAGATCTACTCGAGCAAAGTCCTGGTAGTTCTGTCTGCCGGTGTAAAACACATACTCCCCATCATCTGTGCCATTCATCTGAAGTGGAATACACAAAAAAAAAAAAAAAAATCACAACTGTGGTGTGAAAAGCATGATTTCCTTACCCAGTTAATGTCAGGCTTAATGTCATGTCTCATTCAGTAATATTCAGGACAATTTACATATTACATATTATATATATATATATATATATATATATATATATATATATATATATATATATATATATATATCACATAAACATATATATGAATATTATGTATATGTTTGCTACGCAAGCTTTTATTGCATGCTCATCGATGCATCTATGTGAGTACAATCCAAATGAAAAGTATAATTTGAAATGTCTGCTGGTGATGTCATTAACAAATGCTGCAAACTATAAAGGTGAATTTTATGGGGCGAGTACAAATGTTGGTGGTGTAGTAGTTAGCACTGGCCTTCACACTACCAGGGCCTTCGGTCTGTCGAAGGAAACCCACCAAGCACAGGGAGTACGTGCTTGGTGGGTTTCCTCCCACAGTAAAAACACATGAGGTTAGGCTCACTGGCATTTCCAAATTGCCCATAGTGTGTTAGTGAGTGTGTGTGGGAGGGCACTGTGAAGGACTGGTCCAGGATGTATCCTGTCTAGTTCCCCAAGTACCCAGGGAAAGGCTTTAGGCCCTGTTCAGTATAGGTGCTATAGAGAATGAGTGAGTAATTGACAGAGAGTGCAAAAGTGAGGTGTTATATACATGGTGAACTATCCCAGGTCCATTATAGTAAATAGCAGCACTCAAACTGAAACGCCACTCAACCAATTGAACTGGTGGTATTTTTTGGTATAAATAGTTACCTATAAGTCCAGATCTATATAACTATATAAAACACTATGTGGAAGGGTTTTTTCTTGGCCTCCACAAAAATAAATGTTGTAGTTTGAATATGTTACAAGTATGATCATTTTTATGGAGCCCCCATAGAATCAATACTAAAACACTAATAAATTTTGAGACTTTTCATCCTTGGCCATTAAAAAAAAAGAAGAAAAAAAAAAAAGAAAAGGACTAGGACTTTTCGTACTATTACCGAACTTCCTCTTAGTTATATTTTCTTTTTAATATCCATTTCCTCTGCGTGCTATAAGGACAGAATTTAATTTGTTTTTACAGATATGTAAGATTATTAGATTAATAATCAAATAATCAAAGTGATAAATGGTCAAATGCATAGTAGTAAAAGGATGAGCTGGCTACATGGGGAAAAGAATTAGGAAAAAAAAATTCAGTAGACTAAATTTCTGTAAAATTTAGGCACCACTAAGAGAGATTTTGCCTCTTAAAACTGTTAATATCCATCTACACCATTACTGATTACAAAAAATATTGCAGGCATGTTTTCTCCTGTAATATGGTTTAAAAAACTCTTACCACTAAATTTCGGTAAAAATCATGTCATGAAATTATCATGTTACCTGGTAAAACAGGCCGAAATTGGGGTCCACAGAATGGATGAATGCGTGAAGATCTTTCAGTAACGGGTCCTCATAGCCCCAAAGCAGCTCTCTCACTTTCCAAGTCCCAAAAAGCCCCTCGCCCTTACTTTTCATAATATCAGAGATTATGCGACTAAATGTGGATTGTTGAAACTTCTCCATCACTGTCTGGAAGGAAATCAAACAGAACAAATACACAGCAGCTGTGATATTGAAATACACATTACATTCATTTTCTTAGGCACACTTGTATAACTACTAATTTATACGATCAGCATTGGTGACAGCTACAGGTAATCAGACCGACACTTTCTGTACCAGAAAGGCTGATTTAAGCATTGAAAACCCCAGGAAGACAGCAAACACAAAAATCTATAAAGTTTATATAAAATGGTGTGCAAAGTCAAACAAAGGAAAAAAAACCATAGAGGAAGCAGGAATTCTGTAGAGGAAACGCCTTCTTAGAAATGGATGCCAGAGGAGAACTCACTGACTTGGACATAATAAATAAGCAGTTTTTACTAATTAATTACTAATTAAGTATTAGCTATTTTTTAGCAGCTCACATATCTATTAATGAGTCCACCATAAGAGAGAGCACTTGCGGATCAGGCACTGCACAGTATCAGATGTTGCATTTCTAGCAGCATAGTTGTTCAAATAAGGACAGTGAGGTGGGCTGTATTTTCAACAACCCTATTCGTGTGTGAGAGAGAGCAGAGGAAGGAAGTAATCAGTGTGCTGTACCAAAAATCCAAAAATAAATCAATATACGGGAAATGCTTGATTGTTGGAAAAAAACTTATTCTCACAAAGACATGGGTACACAGTTACCATTATTAATAATTAATCGATTTTTTATCATTAATATTACTATCAATCACCAATCATTTGTAAAATTTGCAATCTTACACTGAATTTTACAGTCTGAAATAAAACAGTGCTGAAATATTCAAAAGCTTCTGTACAACTTCAAATATGGGGAACAAATAAATGATATGCAATTATAACTTTTTAACTAGATTTATACAAACTTTAAACCACCTGAATTAGACAATTAATTTCCATTATAGTTTGAATTCTGCTGAAAATGCATCTAAATCATAAAGGAACACATCATTTATGTTTTTTTCAAGTGTGTTTTAAATCAAAATTGGGGTGTATATACAGTAAGAATGTCACCCATAGGTCTTGTTCATTATAATTTAAAAAGTTTGTCACCTGAAACACGATTACAAGTTAAAGGAATCAGAGGCGAATTCCACAACCTACGTTCTTGTGCAAAATGCATTCCAAGCAGCTCAGACTCATATGAAGCTTCTGTTCCTGCTGGACTAAATCGAGTTGATATATTTCCACGTTCAACAATCTGATAATTATAATTTCCTCACACTTTTCCATATTTTTTTTTTAATTCTGTAAAGCTGCTTTGCAACAATGACCATTGTTTAAAGCACTATATAAATAAAACTGAACTGAATTTGCTTATCACTAATCGTTCTGGACCTTTAACATTAAATAAAAATCAGACTATATATCAGGACCACTATATATCAAGGCATATTAAGTTAGAGAACCCCTGTCCTAAAGTAATGTACTTGCAATGCCCCTTGATTCTGATTTAATAGAGAATCACCTTAGAGATCCCTTTAACTCATATCCCTTTATCATCATGTGACAATGTAACATCGCACGATGACTAAGCATGAACTATGCGACATTTAGGACACAGTCAGTGTCTCACCATTGCTGGGATGTTGACAGTTCTGATTATGTCATCTTCAGATCCTCGTGACATGTTGGGCTCGAAAACATACGTCTTAGGGTTAACCGCAGCTACTTTGGTGCCATTCTCCATAAAGTTTACTCCTTCCATAGGTCGATACTCTCTTGGGGAAAAAGAAAAGGAAAAAAAAAAAACAGGAAGTGAAAAGCACAAAGTAACCTCATGGTCAGCTTCAACAAGATGATATGAGACTTGGTGTGGATGACATGGCTTAAATAAAAATGAACTATTTGAAAATAATTCTGTTCTCTGTGGTATAAAAACATATGGTACATCCATGAATATAAAACTGTAACCCAAATGATTTTAAAAACATATTTCTACCAAAGGAACAGAAACACTACAAGACTTTGTTGCAAAAATCTTGAACACACAGCTTTGAGATCCAGCCAGTGTCTGAGGCTAACATTTGTTCATCTTTTATGTTTACCATAGACAATCAAGTAGTACTGCTGCATATCAAACACTAATAAAAGTCTCTTTCATTGTGTCATTTACTACACTGTTGTAAACTTTTAGAAGCACAACCTGTCCAGTGCTTTTTATGATTTTATTTCCAATGAGTAAAAAAAGCTCCTCATGTGTAAAAGACACATGGCTGCTCATTACCTGTACGTGTATGGGCCAATCTCAATCACCACAGGTCTGTCTCCAGATAGCACTTCTTTGGGATTCGTCAGATTAAAGAAGTAAAACTGCATGTAGACAGGAGGCGGTGGATCCTGCCATGCCATAAAGGCATCGGTACCATTTTCCAGCACCACATCCTGTAAGTCAAAGGTTAGCAAATATTTATCCATGTAATAAATGATGAGCAATACAATGATTTGTCAGCAGAGAAAGCCTGAAGGATCAGCAAACAGACAGACTTAAAACATAATACTAATTAAAAATATACAGAAATATTATTTTATATTTAATAATACTAGTTAGTAGAATAATCTGATAACGACTAAAGCCTAAATAAATAGGGTTCAACAGTTATAAAACACATGTGTTATCCACCTTACAAAATAATTAGGGAGGTAAGTCACTAACCATTACTCAATTAATTGCTATAAGGTATTTAACAGATAAAAAAAATGTACTCATGGATTATGTTTGTTTTGCATAACAATGCTCTGTATGTTACTTATTTATCAACCTGCACACCACAAGAGAGGAAAATTGCAGTTTAGATAATGGACATTGTATTTTTCACAACCTCAATTTTGAACAATTTTGAACAAGGTGAGCAATTTTTCAACAGCTAAGCAGTGTAACAGATATCCAAATTCAAAGGCCACTTTATTTATTAATTTATTTTATTGTTGAAAAAAAAAAGGTACCGATGTTCTAGAAAAAACAGCCAATCAGAATTTGCCTTGTCAGGCTGTGAAAAGTTAAGTAGCACTATTGCCAGACTGGGTGGTTTTCTTGTAACTTGCAAATATTTTATCACCTTTGGTTACAAAATGTGCCTTGGGTTGCTATTAAATATAATCCTAAATTAAACAAAAGAAGGTATGTGTAAATTGTGCTAAAGTATGAGTTCAAGTGCTAATTATTTGGAGTGTTTTTTCTCCCTACAAGCATGCAAAAACAGGCTTTCCTCAGTAATAAATCCCAAAGAGAATGTCATACAGCCGCGGTAAAACTATATTTCGCAGTATGATTGTTAAAATTGACAAATTAATGTTTAAATTAATTGTGCTTTATTGATTTGTGTCATGTGTCTTAATTTGTTGAAATTGTGCTGCTAGAAGAAAATATGCTTTGTTACCATTAAAAGATTAATAGATTACTGATTGTTCATGTATTCAACTATTGTTTAGGAATAATATAAAATAATACAAACTAACTTGCCTCCTGATTTATTAAATTAATATGAATAAAACTAAATGCTGTGATGACTAAGACATTTCTTTGGCAGGCCATTAAAGATTTGAAATGTTTCAAGCATTAGAAACCTGTGTAAAGAAATTTAATCAGAACAGAGTTTCATTATTTACAACTTTTGCTTAAAATGTCATTTCAAACATATCTTAACTGTCCAAATGTTTGCAGTTAAGCATATTTCAGAAGTAGCGTCGTAGATTATAAACACACTGCCTGCATTTACATGTTCAATTGATGAATTGCTTTAACTGAAGATGAAATTCATCTTTGCTATAAAATCTTAGCCCAATCCGGCAATCTGCTTATTAACTGTCTGCCTCCTGTTGTTAAAACACACACTGACCAGACGTGTCTGATCATACAGATTTAATGAAATTTTGCAGAACACACAGACACACTAAATTCTGCATTCAGACACCATTTCCTCAGTGATTCAGTCTGATCACACAAATATGATCTGCAATCCATCTCATTTTATTTATTCCAATTTTACGACCGTGGTAGGACCTCCGGTCAAAATTCACACGCACATTCACATTCTACAGGCAATTTGGGAACACCAATTAGCCTAATGTGCATGTCTTTGGACTGTGGGAGGAAACCCACCAAGCACGGGGAGGACATGCAAACTCCATGCACAGAGACCCGAGGCGGATTCTAACCCTCAGCTCTGGAGATGCGAGGCCACATTGCTAATCACTAAGCCACTGTGCTGTTACTGAGCTTCATATATGGTCAATATTTATTGGATGGCTGGAACGGAAACCTGCATTTACATTATTTCCTATAGGAAAATTAAATCTCGCCCTAAGAATGGTTCCACTTGGTATGCCAAGGTACCACTGTAGTGGCAAAAAAAATTTAAATACAGAAATAAAACACATACATTGCCGTCACTCAACATTTTATCGTATCGTTCGTATCGTAGTCGTTTGGTATCGTAAACATCACATCGTGTATCACAAGGTATCGAGAACAAAAAACACCTCAGTTATTACGTCCAAGCCCTACAGAAATTCTGTTTATGTGGTTGTTTGTGTAAACTGCATTTAATTATGGCTTTGTTTATTACTTATCGATTAGTGAGATATCAGACTAAACACCACAATCTAGCAACACGTAGAGCAAGTTTGCTCTGATTGACTCACCCGCTTTATCTTGTTGTACAAGAGGTTTTGGAACACATGAGCCACAACCATTGCAATTCCCGTGATTAATAAAAGAATAGAGAGAACAGCGAGGCTGTACGCACAAAAAGACCTCATCATTATTGTAAACTGTTTTAATAAAGTATCTCAGACTGACGCTTCTCTCTCTCTCTCTCTTCTCTCTCTCTCTCTCTCTACTGTTATTGTTTGGGTTCAACAAGCACTTGTCACGGCCTAATCCTTACTACGCCTGCGCAACCTTTATACGCACGTGAGTCGAGGCACCCAAATTAAGGCTTTTAAAACGGCCATGTTGATAAGGTCAAAGAGGTGCGCTACATTCGCGTTTACGATGTCAGTTACATTGGAAGGGGTACATTCAACACCAAATTTAGGCATATTTTATCGATGATTATTGTGATTATTAGTATTGTATTGTATTATTAGTGTCTGAGATATTTATATTGTTATTTTGCCTTACAAACATAGGAGTAGAAGAACAACACTGAACAGGCCCAACATATGTAAAATTATCACTTTTAATAATAATAATAATAACATGCGCTTAAATTTCCAAAAAAAAAGTGGAAAGTCAAATCACGTGACTTTGGCGCATGCGCATGCGCGTTAAGGCGCGGCAAACCCAGCTGATTCGATTTCAACAGTTTCAGAAACATGGCTGTTGCTAAGCGAGACTTTTATCTACTTGGTTTTCTTTACATTTACAGTAAATAAATTTTGTCTTATCCTTACACAGGTAAGCTTTCTCCAAGTTACGTATACTCATATTCCTGTTTAAAATGTGTAATAACGTGTTAATTAGGACATTATTAGCCTGTAAACTCTGCTAGCTTGACAACCACATAGCAAAACAAACGTATTAAAAAGATGCTGGCGTTCCTAATTGAATAAATAAAGTAAAATAGTTTACCCAGTTATTAATAACCGAGTATATACTTCATTAATCGGTTTTAGAGATTTTTAATAGATTTAAGTTCATAGGTGAATAGTTGAACTTTTATTTAAAGTTAGTGATAGATAGAACATAAGTTTATTAACGTATATATTAGATAGGTTAAGGTAAGTTAGTGTAAATAAGTAACATCAATATCAGTGTTTAGAATAAATAATAGCATAACATTTGTGTTTGGTGGGTAAAATTTAATAAGTAATTAAATCATGGATTAAACTATTAGGATTGAGAAATGCATTATTTAAATATAAGTCTCATCAAGGGCAAATAAAAGTCAGTTTTATTTGCCTAGTATGTTGACAAACACAAGGAATTTAATTCCTTCTGTTTGTGGCTCTCAAAGTACAGACGAACCTAAAACACTGTACATTTGTTATAAAAAAGACACTATACACAGTAACTACACAACATTCAATAAGTAGTGCAAATAGCAGTGATTTGAATTAGGATGTAAGAAGATTGTAAGAAGCATGTTGGTGCCTTCACACAATATACAGTACAAGATGTTTGATTAGTGCAAATATAGTGCAAACAGTAATGTACGGTAGGGTATAAGAAGTTTATTTTATTTATTTATTTATTTATTTTAAAGAACATTTGTGCTTTTACCCAGCGGATTGCGTATAGTCAAGTTCACCTGTTTATGAGGGTGATGATAAATTTATGGTAAAATTATTATACACACATACATACAATTGAAGGCAAATAGTCAGCTCTGTAAGAGAATACGACTTTTTTAAAATAATGTAACTTTATGCCATGTTTCCAAATTGAAACCTTTTTTATAATCACCTGACACACCCTGATCAGTGACTGTACAGTCTAGGTAAGAAAGAAATCAGCCTTAAGCTCACTTCTTCATATGATCTGTTCCATATACACCAGGCATCACTGAAAGATATATATATTCTGTAAAACACTTTAGTCCCTGTTGTTGTATATGTTTTCACCTTAAGAAGTTCAATAAAATTTTGCCTCACAGGGACACAGTCAGCTGCAAAGGAATACCTTTTCCAATACCCAAAGTGTTACATGTAATTATAATATATATTTTATTGCATGGGTTAAAAGCAAACTTTATGGTTATTGGTAAAATAAAGATAAAATGGACATCAATTTAAACAGCGTTAGTATAAATTACCTGACATACACTAAGAGGTCAAACGTTTCGACACACCTTCTAATTCTGTGGTCATTCCTGATTTTTATTTCCTTCTACATTGTAAAACAATGCTGAAGGCATCTGAAAATATCCTATAATCACCTTTGAACAGTTGATATTTGTTGAGATGTGTTTGCTACTTTGATATGCAGAGCCTTCCTAACAGCTCTATTCTGAGGTCATTTAATTGGTGATTTCTGAGGGTGGTAACTCTAAATTATCTTCTTCTCTGCAGCTGAGGTAAGTTTAGATCTTGCTTTCCTGGAAGGGCTTTCATGAGCGCCAGTTTAATCCATGGTGCATTATGGGTTTTGCAAATGCATTTGACAATACAACCTACCTTCGTGTCTTACAATAACAACTGTTGTTGTTACTTAATTACCTACTTTCCACATGTGTTATTTTATAGTTTAGACTCTAATAATCTAATAAACCGCTAAGGTTGTGAGAATGCAATCTCAGGAACTTCAAGGTCACAACTCTATCTATTCATCACACAGACGTGATCACAACTTGTGGGCCTTGTAACGTTTAAATCAGTCCTAAAACTCTTTTATTGTTCAGAAATTATTCCCCCTGTCAGAAATTTTTCTTTTTAGGGATGAGAATCACCTGATATGATATTATCACGATATCCATGTGGTGATTCGATTCATATTGCAATTCAGCAAGTGTCACAATTTCCTTTTTTTTTTTTTTTTTTCAGATTTTCTAAACAAACTTAACAAATATTTATTTCTACTCATGCTATGCTGCCTGTCAATGTGTGAGTAGTTTAGAGCGGGACCTTTAGGATTGTAAAAGAACAGCAACATTTTACCACATCAAATGCAAAAAATGAACAAAAATCTAAAATCGTTTTAGAAATTGATTATGGATACATAACGTAAAGCTCGAGTACTTTTCAAAGAACAATCCTGTGTCATAACTTCTGCTTCCTTGAAATAAAATTGTCCTCTGGTCGCTCTCAAAAGCCCAAAATTTAACTTATAATTATAATTTTATTTTGTTTGTTTGTTACAGAATCTGGATAATGGTGGTGCACTGCGTGGATCATGGCATCTGTAGACGGGGTCCCATCTCCAGAGTCAACTGTCACTTCATTGCTAGCCAGTTCAGGACGACTGAAAAGCTCTTTGCATCCTGAACCACTTCACACCATCAAATACAAAGACAGACATTATGAGTCAGCCTCTGATGCTCTGGACGCATACATCGCAGATTTTCAGTCTCCTGTGTCGTCAGTAGGGCAGCTGGAGCTTCCAAAGGAACAAAGCACACCTGGCCTGCTACGCTCAGGATACAGAAATAGAGATGGTTGAGTAGATTATTGTGTCTTACATGAAACATAGTTTGATAGTGTTATTCATTTAATTCTTTGCATTGCAGAATGCAGAAGGCTGATTTTTTTATTTATTATATGTTGGTTGACCCTTTGACTGCTCCTGTCAAAGGGTCGCCTCAGCAGACCATCCGATCCGCACAGATTTTATGCTGGATCCCCTTTTTGGGCACACAAACCTCCCATTATATCCAGGCTTGGGAGCAGCATAGCATCCAGTGGCTTGGGCATTGGCATGGGCATTTTATTATATCTGAGGACAAAAAGGGCTGAATATTAATCTTAAATTTAATGTAAAGGCTTAATTTAAAATTACCAAAATTATTAGCTAATAGTGTTGTACAGTAGATTTGTACTCGGCTGTGTGTTATTTGATGTTAAAGATGTTTTTTTACTACTTCAATACCATGGTAACAGGCATGTTAACCCATTAGGGCCATAAACTTTGTCTTACAATGTTTATAATTTTGTGAGATTTTGTGATCAATTGTGTAAACCTTTTTTTCCCTTGTTTTACATTTCTAGTGACATAAGTGAGATTGTCTCAAGCCACTCTGCTCATTTTCATTTGTTATAATCATCACCGTTACCACAAATAAGTTACCAATATCACATTCAAATTGCATATATTTAGAAAAATGCTTAGAAGAGTCACAGCTTAGGTAAGCGAATGGACACTGATTAGTAGGTAAAACTGACATCATCTAGAATCAAATCAGCCAGAAAAATAAAATTTTTTGATCATTTAGTATTTTAAGATTTTTATGACACATTGTTAAAAATCATTAAAATTAAAATATTTAGGTATGGTAAGTTAGAAGTAATATAACTTGAATCTTCTGTCAGGTTTTTATCATCAGAAAATTCTTTGAAAATAGTATAGTAGCATGGACTATGACGATTTCAAATTAATGGTGATATACAAAGGAATACTATTGCTACTAAAATGCTTTTAATTGTTTGCTTGTTTTATTTACAGTGTTAAAAGAAAGCCTTACAGACCAAGAGCTGAACTTCTTGAAGCTTCCAAATGCTTCAAAGCGCAGAGAATCAGACCACATTAGCATGACCACTGATGATCTGCTGCTACTTCCTGTTGACGGTTCTCTTCCTGTGACACGCACTTCAGCTTTTCTCTCCCGGTTCGAAAGTTCCAGGCTAGAGAACAGCACTAACTTGAGCAGCTGGTCTCGATCCAGGCTTGCAGGAACACCAAATAAGTCATTAAGTTCTACCTCTGCATCAAGAACACTGTATGTGGATGATTTACTGATGGGGAGTTTAAAACCTAAGCATGCACCTCTGCACTTCAACTGTTTTATGTCCACAAAAAGAGATAAACAACACTCTGTTACATCCCATCATCTTCCAAGATGGATGACTAGTAACAAGTCAGAGATGGAATTTTCTGGTGTAACTAGCGTTCCTGATCTGAAGTACCCGGCCTGGTTGGAAGAAACTGGCATTAATGTTAGGACTCAAAATGTTCCAGCATGGGTCAACAACATGGAGGGGAATGCTAAAGAAAGTCTTGAGGAGCTGAAAGGTCAAAAGGGCCTCATAGGTCAAACTGATGATAATGGAGTGCCTTTTAGAGGTCTGTGAGACAAAAAAAATTTTTTTTGCAAAGAGTAAAATGCAAAACGTTTTAATTTGTATTTGTAATCTTCTTGTATGTCACTCTATGACTTTTCTCAGGTGATAAGATCGGCTCACTTATTCAAAGGGCAGAGGATGTGCTGAAATCCCCATTTTTAGGTTTCTATGGTTCAGATAAAGAGCAGCATGGCAGCCCAGGGAACACAGCGGAGCTTTTAGAGGCTGACCGTTCTTGGGACAATCCTCCAGTAACATTGTAAGTTAATTTATAGAATCGAAAATATATTTGTTTTTTAATATGATTTTGAACAGTACTTACATGACCACTATTTATAATTTAAAAAGTATTTGAATGTGGGGTGAGAAATATTGATGTTCTCTGTTTATGCCCCTCCCCCCCCCCCAAACAAAAAAGAGTTGTACACTCCAAGATTTTATTGACCAGAGTGATGATGAATTTAATTGTAAAAAGTATTCTTCATGCTCCCAGAACTAATCTTTCATAAATTTAATACTGGAATATGCCTGTGCCAGCAGGAAACAAAAAACTTCATAGACCCTGGTCATTCAGTACATTCAGGTAATCAGCTGAATTTATTTTGTTGCTGAGCCTTGACCTGAAAAACTGAGACCTCAGATCATAAAACTGCCTCCAAAGGCTTGTACAGGGGCCACTATGCATGATGAGTGCATTACTTCATGTGCTTCCCTTCTTATGATGCACCCGCTGCTCTAGAATAGAATCTGGACTCATCAGACCACAAGGCCTTTTTTCATTACTCCAAAGTCAAATGTTTATGAACCCTAGAAGTGTTTTTGCCTGATTAGTCTCACTAATGAGTGGTTTTCTTATGGCCACACAGCTGTTTTGTCCCAATTATGTAAGTTCTCATCACAATGTGCATGTGGAAATGCTATTACTTTTACTACTAAACATAGTAAAGATGTATGGTAAAAACTGACAGTAGAAATCACATCTAAGCATTTACTCCACAATGTTGAAGGTTCAGCATAGTCCTCACAGGTTTTAATAATGTTTTAAATTAAAAGGTTCCCAATTCTAGTAATTTTTTTTTTCTTTTTTAGTGATTGATGCAGGCCAACAGTTTAGCCATTCTGAAATGATGACTTTTTTCTTTTTTGGCCAGGCATGGTATATAGTTATTTATGAGGTTTTTCTTTACATAAGAAGATATGAATGCTATTACCAAAATCACATTGTGTTCAATAAATTATATATACAATAAACTATGTGTGTGTGTGTGTGTGTGTGTGTGTGTGTGTGTGTGTGTGTGTGTGTAATATATATTCTTTGCAGAATTCACCAACCCAAATTTCCAGAGTGCCTCACAATTGAGAATGAATCAAATTGATTTTTATCTGTCCCATTTTAATTATGCAGTTTAATAGATTATTTATGTTGCAGTAAGTCCCCTGTGCCAGTAGGCTGCACTGATGAACAAATCACAACTGAGGAATCTCAGAAAGACGCAAAAGAGAAGGTGAAAAAATCAGTTGATGTCTGCATTTCACAGCCCTGTTTATTTTCTTATGCAAAGAATCAGAGGAGATGACATTTTTATCTGCAATTTTATGTTGTCCAGAGAGGTGTTTCACTCATAATACACTTTGAAAAAGGATTAGATACTGCTCCTGATGTCTTCATTGTTGCTCTCTAATTATAAGATAAATTATAAGATAATTTAAGGCCTTTTCAACCAAAGCCAAGAAAAAATGAACAAGGTCATGTTAAAAAAGTTTGGATTCATCAGATTATTGTTCTCAAGGCTATTGATCTTTCATTCAGTCATGATTCATGCAAAAAGTTATTTTTCCTAATGTGTTTCTCAGTGTTTAGGCTCATTTTCATCAGGCTACAGCAGCAGGAAACACCCCGGGCCAGTTGAAGCCCTTAAACAGATGCTGTTTAGCCTCCAGGCTGTGGAGCAAAGAGTAACACAACAAAAAGAGGAACTACAAAATTCCAGCAGACCTATCTCAGATCCTCTAATGCAGATAGAGAACCATGGCAATGATGAGGTACAGAAAAGTGTTCACTAACTATATAACACTACTAAAACTAAATTAAATTAAGTAGTTAATAATATAAGAATTGGTTATTACATAGGGCTTTTGTTGTTTCAAGGAACATAATTAAGTGTTTTATTTCTCTCGAACCATGACTATGAGCCATTGCTGAAAATATTATGTATTTTATATGCTGAAAAAATGGTTCATCATATTCAACATATTTAAAATGAGGGTAGACTTTCCACTTAAGTAAAATATGTAAGGGCAGGGCGGTTGCTTAGTGGTTAGCACTGTCGCCCTGCACCTCCAGAGTACAGGTTAGAATCCCGCCTTGGGTCTGTGTGCATGGAGTTTGCATGTTCTCTTTAGGCCCACATTTAGGCATGTTACCCTAACATGCCTAGGCCCACAGTCCCACAGTCCAAAGACATGTAGCTAAGACTAATTGGTGTTCTCAAACTGCTTGTAGTGTGTGTGCCATGCAATGTATTGGTGTACCCTGCCTCGTGCCCTAAGTCTCCTGGGATAAAGAATATAGACAGTGAATGCGGGTAAAATATGTAACTTGAATGAAAATAAATTATGGTAAAATGTTTGGGTTAAACTAATTAAATTAAATGAAGTACATAATAAATCACATAAAATGTATTTACTTTATTAAAATAGATATGATATCAATATGTAAAAGCTACTCAAGGCCAGAATCTTATTCATCACTTATTATGAACATGAATGTCATGGCAATATGACAAAGAATTCAAAGAATTAGGTGCACATATTTTAATGTATTCTGGGTTTACTGAAATCAAATCAGGTTAAAAATATATACACAATTAATATTTGCTTGCACTTGGTTCACCTGCTTTTTTTTGGAAGAATTGGAAATGTTGAATTACTTTTCTTGGTTTGCTGGCACAGAACTGACTTTTATGCACGGTATACAAATTGTCAATAGATATGAGGCTTTAGTTTACATGGTTTATCCACTACACAACGATCTTTTTACAGCCATTGTCCTGTTGGAGCATGCAGTTATGTCTAGTTGATGAATTGAGGTCATGCTGAGGAATTCTTGGGTAGTTGCTTTCCTTTTGTATTCCACCTATTTCTTCCTGCATTACAAAAGATTCACTATCAGAAAAACAGCTCGAAAGCCTGATGCTCCCACCACCATGCTCAACATTTAGTAGAGTGTTTGTGAAGTGTTTGTGAAGTGTTTTGTTTCTTACTTTTACTTCTTTGGACTAAACTTTCTTTTTTCTTTGTCTATGTGGTGGGCTGCTGACTTCCAAGACTTAAAACCAGACTTAAAAGTGTTAAATTTGGAGAAGCGTCTTCTCTCTAGGATAGCAGCCTTCCAGTCCAGTGTGGTGTAAATCTCCCTTTACTATAGACAGTGACAGTTAAGAGGCCTTGATCTTGACAAATGAAAAATGTTTCAATACTTTATGCTCGACTATATTGATAATCTAACTGGGTTTATGTATAATTATGACTATGAGGATAACATAAGACCTAAATTAAATAACTCTTAAACTTGCCATGATATTCATGTTCAAAAGCTGCAGATTATCTTGTTGGAAAACTACATAAAAGCTACAGCTTTACTGCTGATTTTACAAAGCTCTGTCACTGAAGAATCCTACTCAAGTGTTGTGTAGGAGTTCATGGGTAAGTGTGGCTTACAGTGAACCCAACATACTTATTTCCAAATTCTCTGTGTTTTCTGCAGACCCTTATTTGGTCCATGTGACGCTAATGCTTAATATAATTAACTACATAATTGCTTATTTTTCTATTTATTTATTTATTTATTTATTTACTTTTTGCTTTATATTATTCATTGCTTTAAATGTTAAGAAAATGCAGCTATTTGTCTAAGATATTAAGATAATACCTTTGAATAAGCAGTATACTGTATAACACCATCAGCATACACAAGAAAGGAAAAGAGCACAGTCCAACTGTTAAAAAATATAATACATATGACCCATAACATAATTGCCTATTTTTGTCCAGGTTCTTCGACCATATATTGAAGATTCTGATTTAGCTCCTGGTGGACAATCTTTAAAAAGGTCAGTTATACTACAATGCTGTTTGATTGTTCATAATATATTGATTTACTTAATGGAATCTTAAGTACTGGATACAAGTTTTATATTTAAGTGCTTATTTCAATAAATTATTATTATAGGACCCATCAGGGGTTTATTTGTTTTGATTTATTCATTTTGATCCACCACGTATTAAAAGACACAAAGACACAACGTATTAAAGACACATTAATTGTTGCTCTGCTGAAGTTTTATGTTAGGACATTTATATAGCATTTGTGGAAGGAGTCTCTTGCGGTCAGCTCTTTGTTTCAGTCAGAAGTAAAAATATAACTTCATGTTTTCTGATCCTGGAAAGCGTAGCATAAATATAAGAAGACATTTTTTTTCAAAGGATTCCAGAGATGGGACAGTGGTGGCTCAGGTGGATGAAGCTCCGAGTTGCTGATTGGAGGGTTGGGGGTCCAAGACCCCACCACTATATTGGCACTGGGCGAGACTCTTAACCCTATGCCCATACAAAATCACTCTGCCAAAGCCCACATGAGAAAGGAGGGGGCATTGGGCATCGAGCTAGTTGCCTAGCCCCATAAAAAAAACACCACTCCTTTAGAAACAACAGTACCCATTTCCTGATGTGCTCAACAGCGCAGGTAGAAAATACTTGAAGCGAGAATGATTCTGAAAGAAGCTCATGATGGAACTACTGTTTACACTTGGTATAATTGGTGTTACACCAATACAGGTATCGAGTATCGATCTGATAATGTGCATATTTACTTACAAATGTACTGGTACTGTTGCATCAATACGAATTTATGGAAAAAACAGACGTTCACTACATAAGTTCTTTTCCCTCCTCTGAACTCATGTCAAAATGAGTGTCAGTGTTCGAATCATTGATAAGAGGATGAAATGGAACATGATTTCACTAATCATAATTTTTTTTGCAAGAATCATACAGCCCCCTCTAAGATAACAGCATGCAGTACTTGTATCATTAATTTTTGAAAGTACACAAATTCACCTTACTAGCCTAAAGTGACTTTTTACCCAAATGTGACTCAAGTAAAAATTTTTATGACCGATGTGTCCACATTTTTTAATAACGATGATTCTATTCAAACATACAGTAATTCAGACATAATTCAATTATGATTTATGAATGTTAACCATCATGTCATGTCTAGTGTGAACACAGCCTTAAGAGAAATAAAACAATTTTCATCATGCTGTTAAAAGAATAAACTTAACTTTCTAACACAGCACATGGCCATGTTTTATTCCTTATTAAACACATGGTTTTTATCATCTCCTATGTATGTTGATAGTTTTACTTTTTGTTTTTAGAGCTCTGCACCACCTTGGAAGACTGAAAAACCTTGTGGATGAAATGAATGAGAGAAGGTCTACAGAATGTAAGGAGGATGTGGTGTGTAGCAGTACTGTCTTATGATTTCCTCAGGGAATATTAGACAAAATGTTTCTATATGTAAGACATGTAAGTCTGTTATATGTGAGTCTGTTATAATTATGATTATTTGGTGTATTTATATAACATTGGTGCCTTATGATGAACTGACTTTAACCACATTTCATTATTGTGCTATATTTTGTATACAGGGTCTGTTTTGTTATTTGCTATTGAATTACAAAGCAACATGATTTTTTAAAAATATATTGATCAATAGTTATGAAAATAACAAATGATAATGATCATTAATGAAGGATTTGTTCAGTTCAGATGTAGTTATTAAATAATATGCTTCAAGTAAAATACAGGAGACTAAATGAAAGCTCCATTTATAATATTTCATACTGTGTTTTTTTGACTTATTTATTTTTATAGCTAGAGTTCCATATCTAATAACACATGAAATTTATTGAACTACGTTCAGGAAGTGAAATGGCCATAAAAAATTGAATTGTTACATAATAGACAATGTATTCAGAGTGAGTAACAAAACTGATGAGACAAACTCTGATCTCTAGGAACTCCAACTCCCCAAGGGATAAATAAGCCCTCACCTCCTTGCTCATCAAACTGCAGCCCTGTTTCATTCACTTTACCTTCTGTAGGTCTTTTAGTTCACTGTTACTCCATATTTGCTTTATGATCTGTTTACACATGTTGAATTTTTATTCACTTTACTTTTTGTATAGTTATAGTTATATAGTTCTTACCATCTGTTGTTTTGTACTGTATCATCTTATTTTTGATATTAAAGCACTGTTTCTATGAAAGCACATTCTTTATGTCCAGTATTTTCAAAACCTGGCAAATACAGGTTACCGCTAAATAAAATAATTAAATATTATAAGTCACATATTAAGAGAAAAATATTTAAAAGACTTGATCAATTACTATTTTTCGCTTCCTGTGCAAACTTGTGTATCCAGAACTATAATGCAACCCACAAGGCAACACAGGACTTAAGTGCACATATATCTACAAATACGAACAATGCCTTTTCAAACATGACGGAGCACCTTGCCTAAGTGGATCTGAGAAGATAGAAATTTCTGACCATGGCCAGGAAACTCCCCAGACCTTAATCCCATTCAGAACATGTGGTCAATCCTCAAGAATCAAGTGGATAAACAAACACCCACGAATTCTTTCACTGGAAGTAAGGGGCTGAGCCCAACTCCTGAAAAACAGCCACAAACCAGTTCCAACATGACTGCGCACCAGTGCAGAAAGCAAAGTCCATAAATACAAAAATGAGCGAGTTTTATGTGGAAGAACTTGACTAGCTTACAAAGACCTTGACCTAATAGAACAACTTTGGGATGAATTAGAATTGACCTCACTTGTGGAAGAATGGTAAAAGAATTCATTTAGAGTTGCCTGCCTCAAAAATCACCAATTTACGGCACCTCAGATTAGAGCTGTTATGAAGGCTTTACAGAACATAAGTAGCAGACACATATCAGTGTCAACATATTGCATATTTTGGATGCCTCCAGCATTGTTTTACAATGTAGAAAGAGATCAAAATCAGGAAAGACAAATGAATTTCAAGGTGTTTCCAACTTATAACTGGTAGTGTGTATCGTTCTAGAATGTAGAAAATAAATCACAAGACAAAAACACTGAATTAGAAGGTGTGCGGGACTCCCTTTGTGTATATTTGTTGTAAAATACTCCCACTGAAAATCTGGCAAATGTTGATTTTTGTCGCTGTTTGCAAATCACTTAATGATTCACTCAAAAAGCAGCAGATGGACTGCTTTAGGTCTATTATTTTAAGGAAAATATGGTCTAATCAACACAGATAAAAAACTTTGATAGAAGGCATAGAAGTGCTAAATGAATAATCTATACAATTGAAAGTCGTGGAGAGATTCTATGTCTTAGCATTTGATTTAACATTTGATATAAGATATACCTACTAAAAACAGAGGAGTGCTGAGGTTTAGGATCAAAGTATCACTTTGTGAACTGTGTCCTGGATCAAGGTTTTAAAAAAACAGCTGATCTAGAAAAATCAATAGACCACATATGATTTAGCCAGGTTTTGAGTCAGACCTTCTCTATAGATTACAAGGAGAAACCTGTCAACCAAGTCAGCACCAATGCATCGGCGAGTTTGCAATACACTTGTCATTTTTCTGGCATTGTTTGGATGCCATGTAATGGGAAAACGAGCTCAGCGAACTGCTGACAGGCCCTATCAGTCACTGTTATTTGTGGATAATGGACAACGCTGGGGAACATGGGGTCTTAAAGAAATGTGTCCAAATGGTTACTATGCCGCAGGCTTTAGTCTTAAGGTGAGTGTTTAATTGTTGTTTTCCTGAGACAGGTTTGTTAAGCAAAGATCTCTCTGAGCTAATTACACTCTATTTTCTGACAGACACAACCTTGAAACTTAAGAATTTAAAGTAAGCATGATCAAGCTGCTGAAGTTAAACAACTGAAATGTGGCTTTACTTAGTAGCATAAGGTTTAAATGAAAAACTGTTACCATATTGATTCTTACAACACCTACAGTATAAGTTTTTCTGTTCACACTAATTATGTCATGTTTTTCATTCGTGCATTAATCGATTTCCTTCTGCTTTTGCTGGTGAGGTTTGCAGTGGCAATGAATGGAGTACAGTAAATAATATTTTCTATAGTAACTGTGTGTTCTCAGATTGCAGGTTACTGGGAATCGCTGCTAATTGGTGATAACACCGCACTAAATGGAATCCGTCTTCACTGTGTTAACTCACTTGGAGGATCAGGACCATACTCTGACTATGCCACAGTACAATCAGACACTGGAAGGTATGTTCTTTAAACCTCATTTCATTCTGTATTGCCCCTGAGCTGTATGGCCTTTCCTATTTCCCTTATTAATAGGTTTTTAACAGTGAAAGAAAAATGGCAGTTTGTAGAACCATACTTACAAACATAACCAGTGTTTAATGTCAGACCTCCCAGTAAGAATCACCTAGATAATGTACTGGAAAGTCATTATAGAGATTACATTGCCTAGTGTAGAAAACAATGCCTAGTTAGTAGCAGTGCAGCAGGTCCCTGTGTAGGAGATGCTGCTTGATGGTGCTTCCAATTATGTGGGACAGTTATGTGGTCCAGACTCTTTATTGATATGGAAGCCTTTAATGTCTTTCTTCTGTCAAAGATGAACTGCTGGTTTGAATTAGCCACCATCTGGTTGAAATATTGTTTGATGCATTCTGACCATGTTATGTTAGCTTGCCTTAACTGCACACTCGATTGATTTACCCAACTGTATGTTATGGTCTTGGGCAACCGTAAGATACCACAGAATCATCTACACCAATACATGGAAGATGAGGTCCTTGCAAGAGCAGACAGTATTCCTACACCTTTCCTACACTTTATGATGTGATTACTTTTTAAAATGTACAGGTTTATGAGGAGAGGTCTTAAAGAACTCCAGCAATAGCAGTAGATTCTACAACTATATGTTGGGATTGTAGATGATAGTAAATGCTTGTCCCAATCCAAAAGGTTGTAATTAGGTCATGTGGTTCTGATCATTTTGCTGATGGACTTCAAAAGATGGGCTTGTCTGCCATCTCGAGGCCACAAGCAGGACTCTGGTTGCTTAATTCTTTGGAGTATGAGAAGAATCAGCTGAAAATTAGGATGGTTTTGTCATAGGACATCAGTGTGGTGTGATTTGTCATGCTCCTCACAGTAGGCGTCGTTGCAGGGTTTTGTTGAACCACTGGAAAAAGTGGTTGCTCTGTTTGGGCAGACTGTGCTGTAGATTGTCACAATAGACAGAAACTGAGCTCCAGTGGTGATTTGAGCATCTCCTTCCCAATGTAGCTCCATTATGTCTATATGCAATAAATTAGTATATTCATGATATTGCTGCTATACCATCTTTGCCATTGCTATGTGCTGACTGTCCATGACACCCCATGACACTGCCATAATGGCTGTACCAGTATAATCTGTACCAGGACTTTAAGGGTGATATTGGTGATATGGACTGATTCATTGCTCTTTTGATGGTATTGGTATGGTGGCTGTTTATCAGATTTCACAATAGGAAAGAAATTCGTCATTATGATTACAAATGACCATTTACACTCTGGCTATTTTTCCCCACCGTTTTCGTTTTTTTTTTTTTTTTTTCAAACAAATAAAACAGTAACAGCGTGTATGTTTGGGTTTTTTCTTTTTCAGCTGGGGCAAATGGACCGATATTCAATGGTGTAATTCTGGGATGTTAACAAGTTTTCAGCTACGTGTGGAACCTTACCAAGGAACGATGTGGGATGACACAGCAGCAAATAATATCAAGTAACTACACAAGCTCGATATTACATAATTTAAAAACAAACATCTATGCAACCTCAGTAAATTTCATCTCAAAACATCATATGCAGTTTGTTTGCTAATAGAGAGGGCATTGGGTACTGTCTTAAAATGCTAACAAGATGTCAGGCTAAAAGGAACAGAATAAATAGCTTATAAAATTTACATAAGATAATTTAATTATCACTTTGTTTTTTTTTTTTTCTTAACGATATACAGTATAATCACATTAAAATAATGTACTCAAAATATGTATACATCTTTTCTGTTTTACACTTATTATATGAAACCTGCTTAATATTTCCAGGTTTAAATGCAGTGGGAATGATGAGGAAATTAAAGGCGCAGGAATGTCTTGGGGTGACTGGGGCTCATGGAGTGACCCCTGTACAGGAACCGGCATCTGTGGAATCCAGACAATTGTAGAGGAACCAAAAGGTGTGGGAGATGACACAGCGCTGAACGATGTGCGATTCTACTGCTGTGAATAAAGTAATTTGTTTGTGCATGTCTATGCTTAGATTCTATTAATCTATAGCATAGACATTGTTATTTCATTGTTAGGTCAATTCTGAAGGGTTATACACCATTATTTTCTGTATTTTCTGTAAATACAGAAATTGCTACTTTCTGTTCATCAGTTTCTTTTGGATGTTTATCTGCCATTTTCTCTAACCCAGTATGTGGTGTAATAAAAATAAACAAACAAAAAACATTATAAAAAGTTGTTGCTATATCTATCTTTCTTTAAATCAAGTCCACAATCATTTTATTGTAATTTTTACTATATGCAATATAAATTTTCTATTTGTTCGCCCAGCTTTGTTAAAATTTCTAGTAAGCTCTGACACGCTTGCAGATATTGCGGTATACAAGAGTATACCGGAAAAACAGTTTGAAAAAGAAAACGCGAGGCACACAAGTGAGATACTTCTGCATTGAGTGGTTCTCTCTGCTTGCTTATAAAGCTGCAAGATAATTGCTTAACAATAACTGTTTGGGTGTGTGTGTGAACGATAGATGAGCGGGCAGGGAGAAAAAACTGTAGTGGTTAGTACCTGGGGGTGGTGGGTTGATCTAGCTGGCTTGTGGCAGTAACGGTGGCTGGAAAAGCACTGGTCGGCTTGTTGTTTAAAGTCTGAGATGGACTGGCGGATCTTTGGTCTCGCATTCAGCATCAACGAATGAAGGTTTGGGCAGAAGGGATCAAGACCTCCATTAAAAAGGTGAGAGGCCAGTGGTCGACATGGGCAAGGTGTCCACAGAATAATCTGGCTTCAGAAATAGGGCTCCTTCCAGGTCATGCATCAAATGACCGTTTCCAGGTCCAGATTCCAGGTTCTGAGAAGACCCAATGAGGCTTGTTGCTGGTCTTTTTTCTGGCGCAGACGTCACAAGCCCTCACAAAGCAGTGGGTGTTGTCCCTCATGGTGGGCCACCAGAAACATTGCTGGACAAGGGCTAATGTATGTGCCGCTCCAGGGTGTAAGGCCAGCCTTGAGCCATTGCCCGGACACAAGATCATTCTGCCTCTGGGACAAAAAGTTTGTCTGCTGGTGTCTCTGGAGGGTCAGATTCCTGATCGAGCACTGTCCTGACTCGAGAACTGATGGGAGAGAGGCTTCGGTTTGGCATTCTTATTTTGGGGCCCTAAAGGAGTTCTGACATGTCCTGACATTTGTGTATTTTTCAGTTACTTATAAACATATAAAATATAAATAAGTCTTACACTGTAATCAGCACAAACTGGGCTACAGTGATATGTGACAGCATGTATGTACAAGTTTGTATTTTGAAGAAAATAACAATTATGCATGGTTATTGAAAGCAACAAAAAAATAAGTCACTGAAATAAGGCAACAAACCAAAAAGCTGAATGCTCTGTGTGTTGCCATTGACAGGTTTGAGCATGGAGTTGTCTAAAGTATGTGCACACTGGCTGTGGTAAGCCCACCAGAAAGGACCTGGTACTGACAATGGCCCTAGTTGGTGTAAAGAGCTGATTTCTCCTTAGCCTTCGATGTGAGGGCCACCTGCCAGTAGCGCTTATTGAGGTCTAAAGTAAAAATGAACTGGGCCTTGCCCAGTCGGTCCACAAAATCATTTGCTTGGGGCAGTGGGTAGGCACAAATATTCAGATATGAGATGCTGGAAGTCATTACATAGGTGGATCGACCCGTGGAGCTTGGGCACGGTCACTATGGGGCTAGACCAGGGGCTAGTTAACACCTCCATGATGCCATGGTGTAACATGCTTTCAATCTCGGCATTTATGGCACAGCAGCGGGCTTCTGGGGCTTGGTATGCTGTCTGATGATCGTTCTGGGCATCATTTTGACGTTGTGGCATACCAATTATGTAAGCCCTTGTTTGATGGAGAACACATCAATGAACTTTCCATGAGATCATTCAGATCTTGGTTCTGTACGGGTGTCAGCTCTTCTCCACAATAGCCAGCTTGTGGCTCTGCTCAGCAGACAAAAGAGAAGCAAGAACTGAGAGGCATGGCAACTGTTCAAGGGCTTTTCCACTTACCTAGCTGTTGCAGTCTGAAGTTCACAGGACCATTTCCACCACGGTGAATGGCCCTTGCCAGCAGGCCAGGAATTCACAGGTGACACTGGGGAGCAAGAGGGGTACACGGTAACCGGGCTGGAACTCCCAAAACTGTGCGGACCGATTGTAAGCTCTTCTCTGCTCTGCCAGGGTCTTCTACATATGCTGTCCGACAATCAGCAATGGCTGTTGTAATGGAAAAATCACATTTTAAATCATGTATAAATTCTGATCTTCGTAGTAAGTGTGCCACCTAGACTATAGAAGCTTTAAACCTGTCTGATGAAACATAGGAAGACAAGGCAGAGAATAGAACAGACATAAACTGATTGTAGTTGCTATTGAATAAATGATACTCGCCTTAAAGAGTTGTGAGTTTGAATGTAGAAACTTCACGTACAGGGTATTGATTATGTTAGCGAAGAGAAACTTGCTGAGAGAAAGACATTACCTTTTTCCATGCTGGCACTGTTCGCTGTATGAAGCTGGTCCTTCTGCAGAAGTTTAAATAAAACCTTAGTTACTTTGCTCTTACCCCATGTATGAATTACTTGTCTTTATAATGTTTTAAGAATTTCCACCACACTTTTCTCTCCAGAACTCTTCTGCCACGTTAAGTAGACCACAGGGCCTTTGGCCTAACACCAGCTCAAAGGGGGTAAAACCAGTGGAGGCTGGGGGTGTTTTTCTCACTGTGAAGAGCATGTGTGGGATAAGCTGTTCCCAAGTTTCACCACCCCCCCTTGTCCACCACTTGTCATATCATCCTTTTCAGCGCTCAACAAGGCAATTTATATGCTTTTGGTACATGGAGGTGCGGATCTGCTTGATTTGTAACCGCCGCAGCCAGTGGAAGTGATCACTGACTTTTTTTCAATTGTATTGTTTGCCCCCAGATGTCCAATGGGGTTGACATCGTGTGGTACCACGAGGAGGTCTTACAACTTACAATGGCAGCTCAGGAATGACATATGTAGCTCGACAGAGAGAGGGAGGGAGGGGAGAGCAAAAGAGGAGAGATAACAGTTAGGTACTGTATGGTCACAATCACATAATATATAAGGTGAATCTACATTTAGTGTAGAATGCAAGCAGGGACTCCGGCACCAGACTGGTGGCACAAAGAGGCGGACGCAGATGCAGGGACAACTGGACAATGTTTATTTTCCTTCGGGTAAATTCAACTAACACAAAAAACTAAACAAAGAAAACTCCCCAGCTGAGTCTGCAGGTGGCCTGGCACAAGTCAAGTCAAGTCAAGTCAATTTATTTATATAGCGCTTTTAACAATTGACATTGTCGCAAAGCAGCTTTACACAATCAAAAGAAGTAAGTTTGTATGCAATGTGTATGAATCAAAATGATAAGATTGTCTCTGATGAGCAAGCCGAGGGCGACAGTGGTAAGGAAAAACTCCCTGAGATGGTAATAGGAAGAAACCTTGAGAGGGACCAGACTCAATAGGGAACCCATCCTCATCTGGGTGATAACGGATAGCAGAGATTGATCAGCATAATAATGTGTAAGACTGGAAGTTCAGTATAACAGGAGATGTGTTAAAATTTAAATTTAAATTAAAAAGAGTTTGTTCCTGGAGGCTCAGGTAGACTGTAGGAAATTCCAGTCCTGAGCTATCGAACAACTGAAGTCACAGGTCCCCAGAGAACAGCTGTCAGCATCAATCGAGGACAGGACAGTCTTCATGGAAACCATCCCCAGCCACCACACGAATCCAGGCAGACCACACGGGGCATCCATGCAACGAGATTTCCAACCACAAACTGGACTCCAGGACCGGTTAGACGGGTCCAGAGGGCAGAGGGGTCTAGATCACTGGCAACTCAGGAGCGACATGTATAGCTCGACAGAGAGACAGGGAGAGGGAAAAGAGAGAGAGAGAGAGAGAGAGAGAGAGAGAGAGAGAGAGAGAGGAGAGAGCAGAAGAGGAGAGAACAGAAAATAAGGAGAGATGGCAGTTAGGTATGGTCACAGGTAACATGTATAAGGTGAAAGTATATTTAGTGCAGAGTGCAAGCAGGGACTCCGGCAGCACTAACTATAACAGCATAACTAAAAGGGAGAGCCAGAAGGAAACACAGACATGAGGGCTCCCTGTGATGTATAGCAACCAATCACCTCACTGTCAACAAACCTGAGTGTTCAATGAGAGTGGGGAAGACAGCATCTAAACATACCAGTTCACCAGAAAACTCTACGTCTATGAGTCCCCCAGATCTGCGTCTTTACCTAAGGCTAATCTATTTACAAAAATGTTTGGCTAAATAAATAGGTTTTTAGCCTAGACTCAACACTGAGACTGTGTCTGAGTCCTGAACATTTATAGGACATTTGGTACTATTCCATAACTTTGGGGCTTTGTAAGAAAAAGCTCTGCCCCCTACTGTAGTTTAAATAATACGTGGTACTGACAGGCAGCCTGCATTCTTTGATCGAATAGGTGTGGCGGATTGTAAGACACTAGCAGTTCACTCAAATACTGTGGCGCGAGACCATTTAGTGCTTTAAATGTCAAAAGTAGTATCTTAAAATCAATGCGAAATTTCACAGGGAGCCAATGCAGTGTAGATAAGATGTGCTCGTATCTTCTGGTTTTAGTGAGGACTCTTGCTGCTGCATTCTGTACTAACAGAAGCTTGTTTATACACCTAGTTGAACAACCAGACAGTAAGGCGTTAGTCCAACCTAGAGGTGATAAAAGCATGAACTAGTTTTTCTGCATCATTTAGTGACAATAATTTTCTTATCTTGGCAATATTTCTAAGGTGAAAGAAAGCTATCCTGGTAATATTGTCTACATGAGATTCAAATGAAAGGCTGGAATCTATAATCACGCCAAGGTCTTTTACTGTTGCATTAGAACAGGAAGGCCATCTAAAGTTACAGTGTGATCAGAAACCTTACTTCTAGCTACTTGTGGTCCTATGACTATAACTTCTGTCTTATCAGGATTAAGCAGAAGAAAATTAATTAACATCCAATTTCTTATGTCCTGCACACACTGCTCAATTTTAGCAAACTGGTTTTTATCATCTGGTTTTGCTGAGACATATAATTGTGTGTCATCAGCATAACAATGAAAACTAATACTATGTTTACGAATTATGTTACCCAGAGGAAGCATGTAAAGGGAAAAAAGCAGTGGGCCTAAAACTGAACCCTGTGGAACACCAAACTCCACTTGAGAACATGAGGAATGGTCACCATCTAAATCTACAAACTGATAACGATCAGTCAAATAGGATCTGAGCCACAAGAGGGCAGTACCCTTAATTCCTACTACCTTTTCTAATCTGTGAAGGAGAATACTATGATCAATGGTGTCAAAAGCTGCACTGAGGTCCAGTAAAACAATTATAGTGACGCAACCCTGATCAGAGGCCCATAGGAGGTCGTTTACTACTTTAACAAGTGCTGTATCTGTGCTGTGATGAGGCCTAAATCCTGACTGATACAGTTCATTTATGCTATTTCTGTGTAGATGTGAACATAGCTGCTGTGATATTACCTTTTCCAAAATCTTGGAGATAAAGGAAAAGTTTGATATCGGCCTGTAATTAGAAAGCTGACAGGGGTCAAGGTCAGGTTTCTTGATTAGCGGTTTAATAACGGCTAATTTAAAGGATTTGGGGACATACCCACTACTGAGTGAACAGTTAATTACTTTCAACAGAGGTTATATTATTGCTGGTACTCTCTGTTTGAGAAAATGTGTCGGTATAGGATCTAATCAGGTTGATGATTTTGAAGAAGAGATGAGTGAAATTAATTCCCTCGCTTCAAGGGGAGTAAAGTCTTCTATGTTCTGATGTGATGTGGTTAGTTCATCTGTATTACTTAAATTGTCTGGTTTCAAAGCCTGAATTTTTTGCCTAATATTTATGATTTTGTTATTGAAAAAGTTCCTCACTACTGCATGAAGTTGTTGTGGAGATTTCTGCAGTGGTCTTGTTTTTAGTTAATTTAGCTACGGTATTAAATAAAAATCTCAGGTTGTTTTTGTTATTTTCTATAAGAGTGGAGAGATACGTTGATCTAGTATCACTGAGAGCTTTTCTATAGTTCAGGATGCTCTCCTTCCAAGCTATTTGAAATACTAACAATTTAGTTTGGCGCCATTTATGTTCAAAATTTCGAAATTTTTGTTTTAAAGCGCGTGTGTGCTCATTATACCAAGGAGCGAGTTTCTTATCTCTAATCATTTTCCTTTTAACTGGAGCTACATTATCTAAGCTGTAACGAAGTGCTGACTCTAGATATTCATTCGCCTGTTCGAGTTCTGTGAAGTCGGATGGCGATCCAATCAAAGTTGATAACTCTGGAAGATTATTGATAAAGCTCTGTGTGGTATTTGATGTAAATGTACGTTTAAGGCGGTAGCGCGGTGCTGTGCATACATTATTACTATGACACGCTTTAATCGAGACAAGATAGTGATCTGAGATACCTTCAGACTGTGGAATTGTGATTATATTTCTTATACTTAGTCCAAAGGATAACATTAAATCTAAAGTGTGACCTGCTTTATGAGTGGGTCCTACTACACACTGATTTACTCCTACTGAGTCCAGTATGGACAAGAATGCTGTTTTATTCAAAATGAATATTAAAGTCTCCAGGAATTAACGCTTTGTCTACAGAAACAACAAGGTTTGAGAGGAAATCTGCAAATTCACAAAGAAACTCCGAGTACGGCCCTGGGGGTCTGTAAATGATGATTAGCGGGATCGACTGAGCTGACTTTATGTTTCTATAGAGAGCTTCAAATGCATTAAATTTAAAACTGTGTTTTTGTACGATAGACAGATTATCATTATAAATAACTACGACTCCTCCTCCTCTACCGGTTAGCCGAGGCTGGTGTATGTAGCTGTATCCAGGAGGACTAGCTTCGTTTAGAGCTACATACTCATCCTGTTTAATCCAGGTTTCTGTTAAACATAATATATCAAACTCCTGTTCTGTGATAATTTCATTAACAATAACTGCTTTAGATGTGAGAGATTTAACAGTCCTACCTTGAGATCAGAGGTGCCAGCTGCGCATTCAGTGTGTGAGTTTGTGGTATCTATGTTAATTAAATTACTAAAACAGACTTTCTGAGTCTTTCTAAATTTCTATTTAGCTTGGGGAACAGACACAGTCTCAATATGATGTGCCCTGAGTGGAGCTAGTAGATGGTTTAGCCTGTTTGTCTGTTTCCTGACCTGGGCTCTGGGTAGTCACCAATTAAGATTAGAAGATTAGGCCTCTTCTAATACTATGCGCTATACTACAAGAAATGAAAGCAACACCTTCCCGAGTGTGCCCACGTAATTTTCCGAGCACCACCTGGACATCCAGCGGTTCAGCGACCATAACCTGCTATAAGCTATGTCGCCACATCTCATTGGGATGGGGTCAGAGCAAACTACTTAATCGGACATTACCTTTGTTAGTTTAAACACCTCTATAAAGTTATGATTACTAACCTATTACTTAAAGCCTATTCTGTCCTAGAGCCCTAAGATTACCTGCTATGTCCGGTGCTCTGGCTCCCAGGAAACACCCACAACCACTGCTGCTGGCGCCCCTAAAGGCTGAGCTAATTTCACGTACCTCAGTATAGAGTCTCCTATAATCAGAGCTCTTTCAGGTTTTTCAGCGGATGCATCACTGAGGAGATCAAACCTGTTGGACACATGAAGCGCAGAAGAGGTGTGCTCCGGTGGGCTAGCCTTAGCGTTAGCTTTGGCTGAACAAGTATGCAGCCAAGACGTCACTCACTCGCCCTGCTGTGACGGCTCTAATGCTGGAGTCGGGGGCTGGTTATCTGCGCCTGCGGCACCCAGACTTTCCACTACGGGAATAACACTGCTCTCGCGTTCTCTAACCTTCTAAAGTCTGGATGCGCTCCTCTAATGCTGATATCTTCTCAGTCAGAGTGCTAACTAACACACACCTATCACAAATAAAGTTACCGCTAACAACAGAGGAATAATGTCTAAACATCCTGCACTCCAACCACTGCACAGGCTGAATATTATCCATTATAGTGTACCTGAGTCAGAGTTTAGTCGAACTTTAGTCATTTGGATCTGGATTCCATTTGTTGTTCTTAGACGAAGAAACTCGCGGGTTCTCCAAAAAGCGCAAAAAAAATTAAAAATGGCGAAGCTCAACAGTATGAAAATGTAAAAATTTGTTGCTATTAATATTATACTCACAAACTTATATCAGGGCACCAACAAGGTTAATCGATCTACACAGTGGCATGAAAAATACATGTAAACTACTGATAGAAAACCAATAATTCACGTTTTATCATTTTTTATTTAAATTTTTTTCCCTGCACGCTCTGTACAACTCCAGACAAAATAGTGCAGTTGAAAACTGCCCATGTCACCCATATCATGCCAATGTGGATCTGTCCTATCCTTTGTGCTCTGATGCTGAGAGCCCTGTCGATCCATATTGATTGAAGCTTGATTAGACTTTTCGACTTTCGACTTTTTATTGTCATACAGTTGCCTGAACAACGAGATTGACCAGCTAGGTAAAAAAGGTGCAGGAAAGGGGAGGGGGGAGGGAATAAATAAGACCACTGAATATATATGGGGGGAGGGGGGTATACAAAGACAGTCATAAACACAATAAAGAATCATTAAAAACAGATAAGAAAAATTGCACATCTACCAACAAATTGAGCTCTTCTAATTCTGGTGATGAGTTTAAGTATAGGGTGAATGTTCTTTTGGTAGTATCTAATTAAATATCCTCTAATTCTGATAATTCCTATAATGGCTTTCCTAGGGCTATCAGTCCTGGTGACACTGATTGCACTCTAACCAGCACAGGTTATGTTCAGGACTTTGATGAATAATTGGGTCTGTCAAAACACCTAACCATGGTTCACTTCTATTGATTTGATAACAATTTCACGTGTCTGTGGTATAGGCACATATAAGAATGTTTTTTTTTCTCTCTGTCCTCTAATGGATTCTACTATTCTCTACACATTCATTATGTTTCGTTTTACTGTGTCACATTTACAGTCTATTGTCTCTTTAACAATAAAAAATCTTCAAAGATTAAAGATTCAAACGAACTTTATTAATCCCAGAGGGAAATTGCTTGTATTAGCAGTACAGCATCTGTCAACCTGGCATTCTGTGCCAAGCTACATTTTATGACTAGTGTATTCTCTGTTTTTTCTTTAACTTCTTGATTACCTAGCTTCTTCATTTTTCCATTTACCTTCTTTTTTTTTAGTCTGACTTGCATTATGGATCTTCCTCTTTCTGCCTAACTGACTTTCTTGCCAAATTGATTGTAACTTACATTATCTTTATTATCAGAAATTACTTACGCATGAAAATATGCATACAAGTACTGCTATGTTTCATTTAAATATTCCATACAGAAGAGCAGAGTTTATTAATTAAAGGTTTTTGAGATTTCATGTTTCATATTATTATTTAATAATAATAATAATAATAATAATAATAATAATAATAATAATAATAATAATATGAATCTCACAAGTTCATACTGTATGTACTGTTAAACATAAGGAAACATTGATCTGCGATATGATGTCCTGGGGGGAAATGGGATGAATAGAGTGGAATCCAAATGAAAGAGAAATCACCACTGATTTCCCGAGACCACACTTAATGATGTTTGTCATTATTTGTTTACAAAAGTAAGTGTTCATTTATTTATGCATGTTCATTTTTACTTTTTGTGAGGAAGATTGTTGTGAATACCTGCGTATTTACAAAGTGATCGAAACAGCCAATAACATAGTAACATATTGTTAAAACATCACCGAAGACATTTGTTTTTATATGTTACAGGATAAAAGAAGATGTCACGAAGAGAATAACTCCTCTGCCTGGCCAAAAAATTTGGAATATGGATTTAAATATAGAAATACTTAGTACTTACCAGGACTTAAGAATTTTGGATAATTATTGCAGTGAATAATACCCTAACTCCCCCTTCATTATTTACACCTTGCTATTATTTTTTTTGCTTTCAAAACCACCTTAATTCTTTGAGGCATAGATTCTGAGGCAAACATTCCTTGGAGACTTTGAGAGTCTCCTTAGACTCCTAATTGACCTTAGAGTCAATTCTGACCCCACCCTGAATGTTGCAGCTGAAATCGAGACTCATCAGACCAGGAAAACCTTTTCCAATCTTCTATGTGCCTGGGCTAACGAATAATTTTGGTTAGCTGAGTCAAATTGTAGCATCAGTTCCCTTTCAAAGCTACACTCGATGCTGCGCTCAAAAGAGCTAGGGAAAAGGTCTTCACTGACCGGTTGTTGAAGCATGTGTGTCAAACACGCCAAAAACTTGGCCCGTACAACCAGGTACACCTAGAGGTTATAAAAAGGTCTGAACCGGAAACATCCTCAGGTCTTTTGTCTTCAAGGCTGTGTGTGTGTCTCTAACGTTATTGCGCGGCAGTTTAAAAAAAAAAAAAAAAAAAAAAAAAAAATATATATATATATATATATATATATATATATATATATATATATAAAAGAAAGCGAAACTAATGGTTGAGTTTAGGAAGAGATGCTTACCTCCGTGCGGGAGGCTTCTCTCTGATGACGATTGTCATGCTCTTTGCTTTGAGTGTTTGGGTGAAGATCATGCTTTCGGCGGACTCGAGGGACAATGCAAGCACTGTGATCTGCTTCCGATCAAAGCGCTTCGCGCCCGGCTCGCATGCTTCAAAGAGAAATCGCGAGCCACGCTTCACTCTTGGGGTTCGCGCGTTCATCTGACAGAAGCACGTGAGACAGATTTGCCCTTTTCTCTCGCGCTCTCGCCGGATCAGGAAATTCCCGCGTCCGCTTGAGGAATTACTGGAGGTGGTAACCAGGGCAGTCGAATGCCTACATCTCGACTGGCATCAGGAACAGGTGAGTCCCAAACACTCAAAGTTAGACGACAGGTTTCTGTCGGGTGGCCGAGTAACTGCGCTCTAATGCCGCACTATAGGCGTGACTGGACATCCTTTCAGACAAATTGACCTGAGGATGTTTCCGGTTCAGACCTATTTATAACCTCCAGGCGTACCTGGTCAGATGATGTCACCTAACTGAGGCTGTACGGGCCAAGTTTTTGGCGTGTTTGACACACATGCTTCAACAACCGGTCAGTGAAGACCTTTTCCCATAGCGCTTTCGAGCTCAGCAACTCGTTCCTGCTTTTCAGGGAACAGGGTTACAGCAAAGTAACCCGAGACGTTTTCTGTTATTACCTCACAGCAGTGGCACCCAGGTGTTTTGCTGGTGTAGCCCATCATCTTCAAGGTTCAATGTGCCTTTCTATCAACGCCCACATTGACAATACATCACAATATAAAATTTGAATATCATAACTTAATTCAAAAGGTGAAACTCTCACATATCCTAGATTCATTACACATAAAGTGAAATATCAAGTGAAATTCAATCTTAAATTCAATCATAAAAATAAAAGTCCAGGTTCTAAATATATCAGAATCTTTTCTAAGAACAATTACAAAAACCATTTACAATACAGAAATTATTGAGTGCGTAAAAATATGTATTACTTTTCAGAAGTTGGACACTTCTGTATTCTGTACTTTTTGTAATGTCTTTGTTTTTTTTATACAGAATTACCACTAAGGATGTACAAATAGTGATATGAAAAGCATAGTCATTAGAACTAAACATTAATACGTAATTTTAGACACAATATGCTGTAAATTCTCCTCACACAACAAGCAGATAAGCCATCATGTTGTAATGTTGTGGCATAGATGATAAGCTTTCCTGCTGATCGTCTATGTCACAACTTTCTGTAATGTGGCACAATATTCTGTAATTTTGCGTAGATGATAAGCTTGTCTGCTTATGATTGTCTACGCCACAACATTACAGGATGTTATGTGGTACTAAAGTTCAGTCAGATACATTATGCATTTCATTGGAATCATGACAACACCATATATGTTTACACAAAGTTTTATGTTATAATTATAACCTAAAATATTTAGTTATAAGTTTTTGGTTGTACATGTGCATTAACCTTTTTTACAATTGTCTGCAGACACCATGGCATCCAGAAAAAAATTAATGTTAACAATGAAATACGAGTTATTATAATGCTACTTAACCAAGATGACCACGATCCGGAAAAAAAAAAAAAAAAAAAACAGTTTAGTCCTGTTGTGCAAGAACATCTCCTCAAACATACAGAAACTAACGTTTAAGTGGCAAGTTTTCTCATATTAAAACTGTTCATAGTCACATTCCCTTTCAAAAGCTACACTCAATGCTGCGTGAAAATGCTATGGGAACATCTCTTTGTTCCTCCGGTTGTGAAGCCTGTGTATGTCAAAAACGCTGAACACTTCGGCTTATAACCTCAGTCAGGTGACGTCACAGAATAAGGTGCACCTGCAGGTTATAAATAGGAGTGAACCGGAAACATCTTCAGATCTTTTTGTCTTCAGGACCTGAGCACCGGCGGGGCTATTGATGAGAGGGTGTTTGCAGAGCTGCGCTGAGCCACAGATCTGTCTCCCCGTGCAACCAAGCAAATGGCCCGTGCTGTTGGCCATACTATGGCTGCCATGGTATCCACGGAGAGGCATCTGTGGCTGCCCCCGTCTCTCCTTCCGGCCTCTTTGGTGACGCTGGTAATTCTGTCGCCACTAGGTTTTGGGAGGCGAAATTATATGAACAGGCCTTGAAGGCCTTCCCCGCCGTGCTCAAGAGCCGGCCACCCGGTCTGGCCCCGATTAGGCGTGAGGTGCAGAAGGAGAGCATGACCAGCCGCGCACCCCCTCATAAAGACTGGGGTGGGGCTCGCCGCTTTTCTCAATCTGCCTCTGCAGAATAGGGTCTCCTTCCTGGCACTCCCAGGAGGCCGGTGTTCAATCCCCGCCACCATTGGTGTTTCGGGGAGCGTCGGTCTCCAATGAAATGTTGGGTGTTCGGTCATCTCCTGCCGTACTTCAGGATACCGAACATCTAACACCCCTCCATCCAGCCGAAGGGTCAAAACTCGTGCCCCTTTTGGACTACTGCCAGGCATATCTCCTTAGGTACAAAGGACTGTAGCCACAGGCTACAGGATTCAGTTTGCACATCGTCCTCTGCGTTTCAATGACGTGGTCTCCACTTCCGTGAAACTGGAATGAGCACATCTGCTGGCTCAGGAATTAAAGACTCTGCTGGGAAAGGAGCCATAGAACATGTTCCCCTCCCAGACAGAGAGTCGGGCTACTACAGTCAGTTAGGACTGGAACGATTCCTCGAGTAAATCGAGTAATTCGATTACAAAAAATGAGCTTCGTTTAATTAATTTTAAAAGCTTGCGTTTTGTTTTTGCGCAATTATTTGTTGACAGCATGCTTCCGGGTGCAAGCCGACAGTAAACACCAACGAAGAAGAAGCGCTTAGGTCACCCACAAAGCGGAAGGAGACGTAAACAGTTAGTGCTGTATTGATTTGAGGGAGCGCTCTGTTGCGGGCTGCAAAATGGAAGGGAGCGATAAAATTATCAGCGAGCCAAGAGAAGAAGAAAGCAGCAAGAGAAAACGACATAAATTGTCAGTAAAGGTTTAAGTTATGCCTGAGGAGTAGATTTGGAAACTTTTAGTTGCACAACTTTGTGTTTTTGTGTAATTATTTATTTTAATGTGTGCCTTAGTTTTTTTGATCCTTAAAGTCATTTGAAAAACTTTATTTTTTTTTGCATCCGAGAAAAGGCTTTAAAATAAGAATGTGTGGTGCTGTAATGCACTTAATTAATCTCAGTCATTTAATACCCCTATCTCACCTACGCGGTTTCACGCGGTGGCTGGAAGTTCGGTTCTTCGTGATTCCCCGCGAGTTTTGGCACTGCGATTACGTTTCCATCTTTCTGCGCGAAAAATTAAATATGTTTAAGCCGCCTTAAAAACATGTTTAAACATGTTTAATTTTTTGGCGGACCTTGCAGAACTTCGCGGAACGTCAGGGGGCAGTCGCGGCGACTCACTGTGCCTAACACCACATCTCACTGCGAGTCAAACCGCATAGGTGAGACAGGGGTATAAGCTCTTCCATTCCATTGTGAATAATGACAATGTTTATTTTTGATAAAATGTTGTATGCATTTAAAAAATAAAAGGAGATTTTTAAAAAAAGAAAACCAATTAATCTTTGTTTCTCTTATATACTTTACATTACTGATTAAGCAAAAGTGCATTTTATCCGATTACTTGATTAATCGATTAAATTTTTGGTAGAATACTCGATTACTAAAATATTTAATAGCTACACCCCTACAGTCAGTACTTCTTGGTTCCCAAGAGAGATGGGGGGTTGCGTCTGATTTTGGATCTTCGCGGCTTGAACCACCATCTCAGAAAATTCAGATTCAAAACGTTGACTGTCAAAATGATTGTTTCTCAAATCAAACCAGAGGATTGGTTTGTGACAATCGACCTCAAGGACATATATTTCCATATAGAAATATTGCCATAGCACAGAAAGTTTTTAAAGTTCGCTTTCGGGGGCAAAGCTTACCAGTATCGGGTCCTTCCATTTGGCCTAGCTCCGTCACCCCGAACATATACAAAATGCAATCATGGCTCCCATATTTTGAATTACATAGACGACTGGCTGATTCTGGCTCAGTCTCAGGAGCTAGAGTTCTCGTTCCTGTTCAGAGGACAACATATTTAGGCGTCACATGGGATTCGATCACAATGCGGGCATAGCTGTCTCCTGCTCATGTCGAACCCATTCCCAACACCCTGAAGGAAATCAAGCTAGGCCAGAAGGTGACTGTTCATCACTTTCAGAGATCTCTAGGCCTCATGACAGCTGTGTCCACATTGATACATTTGGGCCTTCTGCACATGAGAGCATTTCAGCTGTGCTAAGACCCAGGGGATTTCATTTAAGGACCAATCCTCAGAGGCTAATAAGGGTTACGCACCAGGGGCTTCGTACCCTTTCTATGTGGTTCTGACTTTGGGTCCCACTTTAGGTCCGTCTTGTCGTTGCAAGATGCTAATGTCCAGCACAACGTCCTTGGATGGCCGTCCAGCACAAGGGAGCTGGAGAGATCATCTCACATGGCACACCAATTGCCTCGAAATGATGGCTCTGTTTTTGGCCCTGAAACACTTCCTCCAGCAGTTCATAAATCTCCAGGGTGGACTGCACTCGCGCCGCTTGAACAAGCTAGCGCACCAGGTTCTGCTTTGGGCACAGGACAAGTTCCTGTCCCTCAGGGCGATTTACATTCCGGGACATATGAATGTAGGAGCGGACTTGCTATCCAGACAAGCTATGACACATGGGGAATGGAAACTCCACCCCAAAGTAGTCAGTCAAATCTGGGAAAGATTTTATGTAGCAGAGTTGGACCTCTTCGCCTCGCAAGAGGCAGCACAATGCCCCCTTTACTAGTCTCTGACTCCTCCAGCTCCCCTGGGTCTGGACGCGATGGCCCAGATTACGCCTTTATGCGTTTCCACCGACCCAGGAGTCCTGGCGAGGGTCCGTCAACAGGGTTTGCACCTCTTATTGATAGTGCCCCATTGGCCAACAAGAGTGTGGTTCTCGGATCTAATATCTCTCCTCGACGGCTCACCCTGGGTGATTTCAGTAAGGAGGGATCTTCTGTCTCAGGCACAGGGGACAATATTTCATCCCCGGCCCGAGTTCTGGAACCTTCACGTCTGACCCCTAAGGGGGCCAACTAAGAGATGCTGGTCTTCCAGCCAGCATAATTGAAACCATTTTAAGTGCCAGGGCTCCCTCCACTAGAAGAACTTATGCCCTCAAATAGAGTGTATTTGAAAGTTGGTGCATGGCAAGACATGTAGACCCAGTCCACTGCCAGATGCTGTCAGTGCTAGAGTTTCTGCAAGAAAAGTTGTCCTCAGGCTTATACCCTAGTACTCTCAGAATGTACGTAGCCGCTATTTCGGCTTGTCATGTTTTGACCGATGGGGTTTCTGTGGGAAAGCACTATTTAGTTGCCCATTTTATTCGTGGAGCTAAATGGTTGAGGCCGCCCACTAGAGTGACGGTCCCTTCGTGGGACTTAGCTATTGTGCTCAAAGGCCTCTCTGACACCCCTTTCAAACCGCTAGAGTCAGCGCCTGTCAGGCTTCTGTCTCTTAAGATGGTTTTTCTTATGGCTATTACTTCTTTGAAGAAGGCTAGTCAAAGCTATTCTGTATCCTCACCCGAACTATCTTACGAAGTTTCCATTCTCGACCATGCACCCAGTCGTTCTTGAAGCTTTCTGTCCTCCACCTTTCACAGCTCCGGAACAGGAAAGACTTCACTTACTGTGTCCTGTACGTGCTCTTCAGATTTACGTCCACCGCACTAGCCAGTGGCGTAAGTCAGAGCAGCTTTTCATTTGCCATGCGGGTCACAACCGGCGGGCGGCCTCCACTAGACAGACACTGTCACGCTGGGTGAGAGATGCTATTGCCCTAGCCTATGAGGCGCGTGGTCACACTTCGTCTCTGGGAATCAGGGTTCATTCGACCAGGGGGATTGCCTCATCAATTGCTCTGGCAAGAGGTGTCCCGTTGCAGCAAGTGTGTGATGTGACAGGCTGGTCCTGCGGAGGCACATGTTTGTTAGATTTTATAGTCTGGATATCAATGCAACTCCGGGCTTGCTCGTCCTCGAGTCAGCATCCCAAAATTAGGTCTGAGACCTCTTTGGCTATTGTGTGCACACGCTACACAACCTGGGGGTCCAGACACTTGCAGTGCGGTGGCGTTGGTATTCTCGTTCCCATAGCGTTTTTACGCAGCATCGAGTGTAGCTTTTTAAAGGGAATATCTTGGGTTACTTAGCTGTAACCCTGTTCCCTGATAAAGGGGGAACAAGATGCTGCGCTTCAATGCCGCACTGCTGGCGTGCTTGGACGTCCTTCAGACAAAATTGACCTGAGAATGTTTCCGGTTCACTCCTGCAGGTGCACCTTATTCGGTGACGTCACCTGACTGAGGTTATAAGCCAAAGTATTCTGTGTTTTTGACATACACAGGCTTCACAACCGGAGAACAAAAAGATGTTCCCATTGCATTTTCACGAAGCATTTCGTTCCCACTTTATCAGGGAACAGGGTTACAGCTAAGCAACCCGAGACGATATATCATTAAATATATCTTAAAGTTTAACCATGATTCACTTCTATTGATTTGATAATTTCATATGTCTATGATATCATTAAGAATGTTTTTTTTTTCTCTCCCTCTCTCATTCTCTGCATTCAGTATGCCTCTTTTTACTTTGTCACATTTATATTTTCTCCTGGTCATGTATTAGAAGTATGGCATCTGGCACCCTGACATTATAATAATAGTACAGTATTGTACAAGTACTGCTATGTTTCAATAAAATATTTCATACAGAAGATTAGAATTTTTTAATTAAAGCTTTTTGAGAGCTATTTCATATTCCATTTACACCCATAACATTTTATCTTTCATAACTGGAAGTGGGTGGCAGCACGGTGGTGTAATGGTTATGCATGTTCTCCCCATGCATGGAGGGTTTCCTCCAGGTACTCCGGTTTTATTCCGGTTTCATAGTCCAAAGACATGCAGATTAGGCTAATTGGCGATCCTAAAATTGCCCGTAGTGTGTGAGTGAGTGTATGTGAGTGTGCCTTGCGATGGATAGGCACCCTGTCCAGGGTGTACCCCGCCTTGTGCCCTAAGCCTCCTGGGATAGGCTCCAGGCCCCCTGCGACCCTGAATACAGGGTAAAGCAGTATAGAAAATGAGTGAGTGAGAGTGTGTGAACTGGGAGTGGTTTAAGGGACTACTACTAAATGATATATAATAATATTAATAGTAATAATAGTCCAGGTTTTCCTGGAGGAATTAATTAGAGACTTTAATCCATATTGACGTGATAGGGTCACAATGTTGGTGCAGATTTGTCGGCTGCACATCCATGATGTGCATCTCCTGTTCAAGCAAATACCAAAGGTGCTTTATTGGATTGGGACTGTGGAGGACATTTGAGTACAGTGACCTCACTGTCATGTTCAAGAAACCAGTTTAAGATGATTTCAGCTTTGTGATATGGCATGTTATCCTGTGGTTATAACGGGATGGACATGGTCAGCAACAATACTCAGGTAGGTTGTGGCATTTGAACAATTCAAAGTTGGCACTAAAGAGCCCAAAGAGTGCCTTCATTATATCACTACCACCAACCTGAAACATCCATGGTTTCTGGCTGGTAAATTCTAACCATACCCTAAATGTCACAGCTGAAATCATGACTCTTCAATCATGAGATCTTCTTCAAGGTTCAATCTGCCTTTCTATCAAGGCAAAACAGTCTCGCCATTCTCCTCTGACCACTGGCACAGGGCGTTTTTGCCGAGAACTAACACATTTTCTCTTTTTCATACTATTCTCTCCAAACCCTAGAGGTGCTTATGTGTGAAAATGACATACTCAAACCAGCATGACTGGCACCAACATCCATTCCACAGTTTTTGCCTGATGAACCAATTCTCTTAACCTTAACTGATTCAGAGAGTAGCTTATCATGCCAGAAGATGAATCCCATGGTCAGGATAAATTAAATCATCATTAAATCAATGTTGTAGACTAGAAAAAATCTCAATTTTTAACAAGATTTTAATTATAATATTTTAAATGCTGCCATCTCAGTCACTTGTCTTGAGCTGTAGACAACTATTTTTTACTATCCCCTATTTTTGAAAGGATCATATGTTTGTCTATAATTCTTGTCTATAATTTATTATAAATTTTTATCAATTTTGTAAGGGCCCATCCACCCAGATAAACATGAATCTTTAGGAAAGAGCTATATTTTTTAAAAGTTTAAATGTTTTGGAAATTATTCAAATGCAAAATTTACTATTTAGGAATGCATTTTTGTAAATTGTCTCAAAAACAATTGTAGCTGTTTGACTCACTACAAAACACAATCAGAAAGCATGTGTTTGATATATTTTTATTAAAACAATCATTTTATTGACATTAAATTGTGTACTTATATAACCACAAACACAACTGCACGCTGATTTAACCAAAACAACTCGTTGGAGCTTTTTTTTTTTTTTGCTGTCAAACTGCATATATTTATAATAATAATAATAATAATAATATAAAGATTATATATTTTATAATTGTCTCAATATACAGTATAGATAAGGAAAGGGAAAGGAACAGCTGTGGAAATTGTAATTAAAAAATTAAGTTCAATAACAATGATATGTGTATTAATGGGGAATGCTGTTATTTAGCGACAACATTAATGCAGGATATATTTAAACAATCAGTAAAATCTCGCTATGCGTAGCTAAATAGAGTGGGATATTGTGGTATAGTATTATCTTGCCATGCATAAACCTTAAAAAGAAACAACAAAAAGAGATTTAAGAGATCAGAGAGATGTTAAAATCATAGGCACTGATCCACACACACACACACACACACACACACACACACACACACACACACACACACACACACACACACACACACACGTGTCACATTTGTGTTTATGTTAGGAGCGATCTTTCACCATGTTCATAAATGAAATTTATGTAAATTTTATGCTAGGCCTTATTATCATCTGTACTACTTCACGTGAAAAGGAAATTCATTACAAAATGTATTATGTAATTTTATTTGAGAACTAAAAATTTAACTTGCATCGACAATTTGGAATTTATTCACTCCCTTATTCGTCTCTAAATGTTAAATTAAATCTTTAAGATATAATAACTTTGTACTCTACCCCACGGTCATCTACAGTCGTGGCCAAAAGTTTTGAGAATGACACAAATATTAGTTTTCACAATGTTTGCTGCTAAACTGCTTTTTGATCTTTGTTTCAGTTGTTTCTGTTATGTACTGAAATATAATTACAAGCACTTCGTACTTTTCAAAGGCTTTTATCGACAATTACATGACATTTATGCAAAGAGTCAGTATTTGCTGTGTTGGCCCTTCTTTTTCAGGACCTCTGCAATTCGACTGGGCATGCTCTCAATCAACTTCTGGGCCAAATCCTAAATGATAGCAACCCATTCTTTCATAATCACTTCTTAGAGTTTGTCAGAATTAGTGGGTTTTTGTTTGTCCACCCGCCTCTTAAGGATTGACCACAAGTTCTCAATGGGATTAAGATCTGGGGAGTTTCCAGGCCATGGAGCCAAAATTTCAACGTTTTGGTCCCCAAGCCACTTAGTTATCACTTTTGCCTTATGGCACGGTGCTCCCTCGTGCTGGAAAATGCATCGTTCTTCACCAAACTGTCGTTGGATTGTTGGAAGAAGTTGCTGTTGGAGAGTGTTTTGGTACCATTCGTTATTCATGGCTGTGTTTTTGGGCAAATTTGTGAGTGAGCCCACTCCCTTGGATGAGAAGCAACCCCACACATAAATGGTCTCAGGAGGCTTTACTGTTGGCATGACACAGGACTGATGGTAGCGCTCACCTTTTCTTCTCCGGACAAGCCTTTTTCCAGATGCCCTAAACAATCAGAAAGAGGCATCATCCGAGAATATGACTTTGCCCTAGTCCTCAGCAGTCCATTCGCCATACTTTTTGCAGATCAATCTGTCCCTGATGTTTTTTTTGGAGAGAAGTGGCTTCTTTGCTGCCCTTCTTGACACCAGGCCATCTTCCAAACGTCTTCGCCTCACTGTGCGTTCAGATGCGCTCACACCTGCCTGCTGCCATTCCTGAGCAAGCTCTGCACTGGTGGCGCTCCGATCCCGCACCTGATCCAGATCCAGTAATAACAATATTATAATAATAATCCCAATAACCTTATCTCATTCGTGAATATAAAGGAGAGGTTGTAACCAGGCATAGGACAGGAAGTTTGCTGTGCCTGAAGCCACACTAAAGCCAGATGCCTCAAACTAGACCCAAAAACATGGCGTAAATTGGCGATCCTGTAAACAAAATGGACAGTTTTACAGCTTCACCCTGAGTTGGGGGTGAACCTCCAAGTCACACTTTGACCATCTCATTGACCCCAGGATGCAGGCCTTTCAATGAACAAAGAGGCATACAGCAGAGACACTATTTTAAACACACTTTAAAGTGTGCCAGTAGGGCAAAATGCTAGATACATATACTTAGTATGCTTTATATCTGTGTGTTATGTTGGATTATTCTGCATAACTTTAAAGGTAGTATCAGCATTTACAAACCCTTGTTATTAAACAAAGTTATAAATGAGTGTGTAAGATAGGGATGTGTGGTATCAATCGAGAGCTTATTTTATTCAAAGAACAGTGGTGTACACGGAAAATTGGTCACATGTACAAGAGCTCATGTAAAATGACTTTATAAAAGGTAATTAAAAGTGTAATTGGCTTGGCCCCACGTGACAGCCGTAAACCCGGCCTAATGTATGCACAAAAGGGGGAACCAAGTGAGGCGTGGCTAAGCCCCGCAACCACATCCCATTGGACCAATCATCCGTGGGATGGACTGACACAAAGGGACAAAACTCAATGTCCGGACTCGTCCAAACACGTTCTACGTCGTCGTCCGTGTCTTCGTCATGACCATCTGAAGGAAGCAAGCTCACCACTTGGGCTTCCCCCTAGCGGGCGCTATGTCGCCTTCGCTAATGCCCTCTGCTCTTCGAGAACTCTCAGCGAGACTTCGTGCCAGAACTGCAACAAAGAAACCCAAAGAAGAACTTCCAGAGCACACCATCGGTAACCAGGCAACCAAGCATCACTGAATGGCTTTCCCGAAAGATGTCATCTCGACCACAGAGCACCAAACCAACCAGCAACGCCGTGATTTCCTTTGCTGGAGGTGAACCATGAGAACGAAACGTAACGCAAGTATACAAACTAAGAAAAATGGTGCTCGTTTCATATCCAAAACCGCAAGATTAAACCCGAGACTCTGCTCTTGTGACTTTCGTACATCTAGTAAACAGTACTAGACGAACTTCATTAACTTTCACCATGCAAACTGTTGGTATGTTTGTGTGTGCGCGCGTGTGTTCAAGTAGCGTAGTTTCACGTATCATAGATTAGTTCAAATAAATTCTTGTTTCTTTATAAAGAATTGTTGTCTTGGTCATGTATTTTAAAGTTGAAACATTTGCCCAGATCTTACGTTACCTTGCTAATAATTAGGTAAATACTAAATTTTGTATTATCATCATCAGCCGCGGGATAAACAGAATTGGTAAGATACACTCAATCATACTAAACACTGGACGGGTAGATAAAGTGTACGATATAAATTTTAATTCAGTTTAACAAAATTAACCAGAATCGTTAAAGATTCGATATACCTCTGGCCCAGAGCTAAACACTACATAATAGAGGGAAAGTATGCAGCAGTCATTCTTGGTCTACTTCTTTGTAAACCCTACAAATTAATGGTGGAAAGTGCATCAGGTATTTTGTCCTAACATTATTACAAACCTTACATATAATTTTGAACAACACCACAATCATTCGTTGTCATTATTATCATGTAAAATACTACAGTCCCTACTTCAAAGATCTAAAAGGGACGGTGGTATGGCTCTACCTAATTTCCGTTTTTACTATTGGGCAACAAACATTCGATGTGTCATCTTTTGGACATATTTTTATAACCAACCTAATCAGCCTGCCTGGGTGGAAATGGAGATAAACTCAGTCAAAAATCTCTCTGTCTCTGCACCCTCCTCAATTAAATCAATCAATAATTTAGTTATTAGGCATACCTTGAGAGTGTGGGCTCAGCTCAGTTCAGAAAGCACAGCGGTCTTCTGGGCTTTTCTCTTTCCAGTCCTATCGCCTCTAACCATATCTTCCAACCTTCTTTACATGATTCGGTGTTTTAGAAATGGTACAATAAGGGCATTATCTGTTTGTTGACCATAGGTTTGCATTATTTGAACAGCTTTCTGAAAGCTTTAACCTACCCAATTGTCATTTTTTCAGATATCTGCAAGTAAGACACTTCATTACCTCTTCAATACCAAATTTCCCTTAGGCTCCTCATGCAAATATTATAGACAATCTCCTCTGTTTGTCCCCGCTGCATAAAGGTCTAATATCCACTATTTATGGTGGATTGATGGGTTTGAGTCACACCGCTTAAAGTAAAAATCAAAACTGCTTGGGAGAAAGACCTAAATTTGACACTGTCAGATGATACTTGGAATTAAATTCTTAAGCTTGTCAACTCAACGTCCTTATGTGCCCGCCACTCTTTATTACAGTTTAAGGTTGTACACAAGGCTCATTTCAACAAACTTAAGCTTTTCTGTTTCTACCCAGATGTCGATCCTTGTTGTGATAAATGTAAAAGCAGAGAGGCGTCTCTAATTCATATGTACTGGACATGCCCCAATTTGGAAAAATACTGGAGGGATGTTTTTAAAACCTTGTCGTACATATTGAAATGCAACATTGAACCAAACCCTCTGATTGCTCTTTTTGGTATCACTGGTGAAGAAAATAGGTGTCTAACTCCAGGTAAACGGCGTTAATTTTTTTTTACAACACTCCTGGCCAGGCGTTCTCCTTTGTTCAAGTGGAAGGATGCCACATCACCCACCCACACTCAGTTTTGTTTGTCCCTGGAGAAGATTCACTACTCAATCTGTTATTCAGACTTTCAACAGGTGTTGGGGCCCTTCCTTCGTTTTTTTCATATACATTTATATAGATTCCCTTCCTATTTAATTTTTGTTTGCTTTTTTCCCCTTCTTTTTTTTTTTTTTTTTGCACGCAGACCCAAAAAACTTCCAGCTTGACTTTTTTCTTTTTTTCGCTTCTCTCCTTTTCTTTTTCAAATATGTCTGGCGTCTAGCCTTTTTTACATGTTACACATGTAAAGCTGGCTTGGGGTCAGGGAGGGGTGGGGTGGGTGGTATTAAAACACACAAACATTACTTTAAAAAAACTTCATTCTTCCAAAACTAGTCAAAGTTAAAACAGTGACCTGCATAAAACAGGAGAATACACATTCTATTTTGTAAGGTCAATAAAATACCTGAAGACCACCAGATGCTTATCAGTATCTTACTGATTCTTTTACATCATAACATCATTCTAATGATGTTTGTATATAACGATCGTATTTATTATTAAACCTAGTTACACTAAAATGGGGTCTAGAATCTTACTTCTGGCATGGTGTAGACGTAGCGGAAAACTTCATTCTTCCAAAACTAGTCAAAGTTAAAACAGTGATCTGCATAAAACAGGAGAATACACATTCTATTTTGTAAGGTCAATAAAATACCTGGAGACCACCAGATGCTTATCAGTATCTTACTGATTCTTTTACATCATAACATCATAACCATTTTTAAAAACTAGCAAAGATTTGACTTTTGAAGACTATTTTTCCCAATGTGTCAGACACAAAAAAAGAGTCTCTATGACAACAAAAGTATGTCTCTGCAAGTCCAATAATATTCATTCGCATGGCTTCTTAGGTGTACGTCCAGTCCTTCTGGAATTTAATGTTTAGAGCACAGCCCTGACCAAACATCACTCCTAAAGCTGCTGCATTGTCACCCAGACCCTCAAAGACTAAAGTCCCCTTCAACAGCTTGTTCATGCTCCTCCAGTAGTTCCAAAATGCCACCCATCACCCCTCTGACCAAATCCTCCACAGCAAAACTCTGGTCAAAGAATCAAGAAGAGTTTTTGTGAAGACAAAGATGATACATTTCACTGAATATCTAGTTATGATAAAAAGTTAAATATATTAATAAAGCTATACAGTCCCTGACAAAAGTCTTGTCACTTGTGTACAAATGACCTGAAGTGCCGCTGAAATATATTTCTAATCAAGATTTTTTTT